>OU015463.1:46157105-46234605 GCA_907164805.1 Brachyptera putata
ACAAAATATACAAATTTTTCTTATATTGAAGGAAAAAAATTCTGGTGTGGTTCAACTGAATACACAATACAAATACAAAATACAAAATACAAAACTGATATTTACATCATGGTCAACAGCTCCTCATCTACATTGACAGTACATAGTATATTTCTGTATGCCCAAGTTCTGCCGAACGTTGAGAGTTTGCCAAGTTTAATTGCAGTGGCATATTCTACATTTAATCTGTATTTTAATCTATTTAGCAATATGGTTTTTAGTTCTGGAGACACATTCGCATCCTCATCTATTCCCTTAACGATGGCCCTATGAATGGTACTTTTGCAGAGATTAATTAAAAAATTTGAAATTTGAACAGCAAGCACATCCTGCTGATCCGCCGGAATTCCTCCTATCATATACACAGTTCCTGTATACGCATCTCCCACCAGTCGCCTTATTTTCCCTTTAGTGTAGTTCCAAATATCCGTGACCGCTTCACATTCGTACACCATGTGCACACTCGTCCCCACACACGGGCACCATAGACATACCGGTAGCTCCCTGATGCCCCACCGATGAAGCTTTGCAGGATAGCCAACGCAGTCAAACATTAGACGCCAGCAAATGTCTCCGTCAGCACTATTTGTCGGATATTGGTAAATTGACATCCACTGGACAGGATCGTCCATCCAGACACACCTCCTGTTGAGAATGGAGTCGGGTAATAACTGCCGTCTCACCATGTGGTATAGTGATCTTGCATTGGTTGTATCAATTATTGAAAGAGTGTTGATAGGGTTGCCTGCATCGTCATCAGTGTTTGGGTAAACTAAGTCCCAGCACTTCATCACCGATTGGTAAAACGGCTGCAATCGTCTCAACCAATCAGTTCGTAGTGGTCGCAAAATGATCGTACCAAAATCCGACTCTGGGGAATAACGCTTGAAGTTTTCCTCTTGAAGGTGGTAATGCATACTTCTTTCGACATCTGGAGATAGAAATCTTGTTATATAACGCAATCGAAATGTTGCAGTACGGCAAAAAATATTTGACAGACCAATTCCGCCCTCTCTCGGATCAGCAAAAACGTAGTCCTTGCTCTTCCAATGTCGTCCATTCCATACAAATTGTACTAGTAGACGGTGAACCTCCTCCACGAACCTCTTCGTAGGCTCGAGGACTGAAAGTGTATGCACCAGCTGGGAGCCAATTAACTGGTTGGCTACAATTCTGCGGCCTCGTAGTGTTGTTTGATTATTCCACTTTCCCCATCTTTCAGTTGTAAGTTTGATTTTTGCAGTCAGATCCCGCCAGTTCTTAGACTCCCATTCAGGTGAATTCCCAAGGAAGACCCCGAGAAAACGAATACCTTCGGCGTTCCAGGACTGGGTGAGTGGCCTCTCACGTCGGTTTTTCCATGATCCTGAGTACAGGCCCTTTGTCTTGTCCCTGTTAACTCTCGCTCCAGAGACCGAGCTGTACAGTTCGATCGCTGTGTTGAGTTCATTAAATCCTTGATCTTTCGTAATGAAAACAGAAACGTCGTCAGCATATGCAGTTGTTACCAGTGAAGACGGAGATCCAGGAATACTCATACCGTATGGTGCTAAGCGTTTCTGGCACATGATTAGAAAAGGTTCGATAGATAGTGTGTAGAGGCTACCAGATAAAGGGTCTCCTTGTCGAATGCCCCTTTCAAAAGGAAAGGGCGGCGTCAATGTATTTCCAACTCGAACTGTGCAACGAGCATTGAAGTAGAGCGTCCTTACAAATGTAAGGAAACTCTCGCCGATGCCGAAAGCCTGCATGGTCTGGAATAGGTAATTATGATGTACTCGATCGAAAGCATTAGCTTGGTCTAGAGAAATAATGGCCAGTGGCGAGGAGTTTGCATTAGAAAAATTGATTGCGTCTCGCATCAGGTGGATATTGTTGAACATTGATCTTCCACTAACACAGAACGACTGGTCACTCGGGGTAATGGTAGATAGCACTTTGGATAGCCGGTTGGACAGGGCTCTTGAAATAATCTTATAGTCTGTGTTGAGTAAGGAAATAGGTCTCCAGCTTGAGAGAAGGAATCGATCTCCAGACTTTGGAATGAGGGAGAGCACTGAAAGTTGCATAGATCTTGGAAGCGTCGAAGTTTCGAAAGATGATTGGACCACTTGCTTGAACAGAGGAGCAAGTTTCTCCCAAAAGAAACGATAAAAATTGCTTGTTAAACCATCAAGCCCGGGAGCTTTACCCGCTGTGAGTTGGTGAGTAGCTGTTCTCAGCTCTCCCTCTGTGAGAGGTGAGTCCAGAAAACGACGATCAGTGTCCGATAATGTAGGGAGATTTTGATGTACTGTGGGTTCAACAACATGGTCTGCTCCTGCCTTTGAGTATAGATCTTTGAAATGATTCTGAATGTGAGAATTTATTATTGTTTTATTTTCTGTGGCGATGCCATCAATTCGAAGACATTCCAGTCCTATATTGGTTCGTTTCTTTTTTTCGAGCTGATAAAATATAGGAGACATCGAGTTGCCGTGTTTCAGGATTGAACTTTTCTCTACTGCAGATGTGGACCTTGCATTTTCGTAATGATTCTTACGAATCATAGCTACGTGGCGGTTTAACTCGATTCGCTCCGATTCACTTAAGACTGGCTTTGATTGAATTTCTTTTAGCTGCCGCTCAACACGGAACAGGGTACGGTTGCTGCTGTGATGCTGGTGAGACTCGTAGCGTTGTGTTGTAAGTCGAACCTCTGTTTTGAGGTTATCCCAGACACTGGAATAGGGTTCATTTACATGATTTTCAACAAAGTGTGTGATAATGCTTGCAATCATGTTTGTATACATGGTATCATCCAGCAAGGAATTATTAAACTTCCAGTAGGGCTGCCTACGGCGAGTGAATTGGAAATCAAGAGATGCCACTAATGCAGAGTGATCCGAAAAAGAGGGTACAATGTGGGAATTTGATACAAATGCAGTGTGGGAATTACGAATGTACAATCTATCCAGACGAGCCCGCGGTCGTAGGCGATGTGTGCCCACATACGTATATTCCAGCTCTGTCGGGTGTCGTGTTCTCCATACGTCGGCTAAATCTTCATCAATTAATAAGGCTCGGAGAGCGTTTACAAGGGCTGTACGACGCTCTATACTCCCTGCACGATCAGAGGGCTCAAGAGTGCAATTCCAGTCGCCCCCCATCATTATCAAATGATCGTGTTGCACACGTGACAAGTACAGTCGTACTTGGTCAATTATTGCGGTAGCAACTTGTGGATCGTGTGATAGGTATATGTTGATAAAATGAATATATTTGTTATTGTAAAAAGCACAGGCAACCTGGGCATAACCGGGTACTAGAATCGAAGTAGAATCAAAGGCAAAATGTCTAGCTAGAATGGCTGTGCCACTGCTCGCTTGCACACTCGGGTTAATTGATATAGTCATGTTGGCTAAGAGGTAGGATGACTTTGGCAGTTCTGTCAAGTTTGTTTCTTGTAGAAATAGTATATCTGAGCCAAGTCTCTTGACAAAATTAGATAATAATGTTTGTTTCAGATCAGTTCTAATGCTTCGGACATTTAGTGTGAGAAAATTTACCATTATCTGTTTGAATTTCCTCTACATTGTGAAGTTACTCACGTTCAACCAGCTAATTCCGAGGCCAGTGCTGTTGTCATTCTGGCCAATCTCCGCTTTATATTAATGTCCTTGCAGCCTTTGGCCACCGCATCAAGCTCACGTATTACGAGGTCATAGTCCGTTGAGAAATGTTTGATTATTGGAATGATCTTCTTGAAGTGTCGTGCCTTTTTAAGTAGCTGTTTGAAGCGAGTAGGTGTGAAGATTACATTTGCAGCCCCACTGTCACCGTTGTTCATTGCAAGTAACTCTTCTTCTATCAGATCGTCGGCTAGAGAGGACGCGGTTGACCCACTTTCCGACATTACATCATCATCGATATTTTCAGATTCAGAAAAGGTTTGGTTTTTGAATGGGGTATAGTCCAGAGCACCGGGAATTTTCACTGGAAGTGAGGTCATTGGAAGTGGGGTTGGGACCAGCAAAGTTTGTCCAGGAGTAATCATATATTCCTGGGATTCGGTTCCATCTACTGTGTCCACAGGGAGTGGTGCAGATGAGCTATTCTCTAAATCTACTGACGTGGAGGGGACAATTTCATTAACGGTTGTTTCCATATCTTCATGACTAGTGTTCAGATTGTTGCTCGATTTTGATGCCTGCAGTTTAAGCGATGATGTATACGCATCAAGGCGTTGTTGTGCAGTGCGAGCATTGATTTTCAATCTTGTAAAAGTATTTTCTGACTGATCATCTGTCTTCGTTTGACTTTGGCCCTGCGAAGAGGAAGAGCTTTGAACGACGGGATCTGGCCTAAGTCCAGTAACTGCATTAGCAAAGGAGGTACTGGCTTGACCACCAGACCGTTGAGCACCTAGTTCAGGAAACTGCGTCACATTTGCATATGAATCGGTAATATTAAGCTCCCTGTTCACAGACAACTGAGTACAATTCTTCGATATGTGTCCATTGCCTTTGCACCTGTGACAGACTATCTCGTCCATTGAGATATATACAGTTACTCTTTTTCCTTCATACTCATAATTTATAGTTGATGGTACTTTTGACAAGTCGTTGATCATCACATAGCATATTTTACGGAACGATTTTATGTGACTGCAGTCAACAAGTTTTGACCCGGTCAGTAGATCGCGAACGGGCGACGTAATGTTGCCAAACGTTTTGATTTTGTCGGTAAGCATTTCATTACTTATGAAAGGAAAAACATTGGACATGACGATTTTGGTTGCCGCTGTATTAAGACGTCGAACTGGAACGTAATTATCTTTAATAGTTAAGAATCCATCTCTTATTACTTCCAATACTAAATCTTCACTCTTCAAGAAAACACATACGCGTCCACCTGCCACACGAGAAGCGTGTGTTATGTTTTTTCCAGTTATCAGGTCTGCCACTCCTTTCAGATAGTCATCAATCACAGTGTCTGGACTGTTGTCGAATATTACAGCCATATTTGGTGAAATCGGCATTGTTGTATTATTTATTTTATCAAATATACTCAAAGGTATCACTGATAATAATCAAAACATCAAAAACAAACAAACAAAACTTGCATATTGTCCGCATGCACTGTCTCTCTTACTACTATCACATTTCGTGACGTAGTATTTATCCCGAGTGGACTGGTTTTTACACACGCATTATACCAGCAATAACATTATTAACTGTTTATAATCAAGTAATCTTCAATAACTCACGATTAAGTTGTGCCACAGAGGACTGGCTTATATCAAAACATGCAGAATAATATACCGCGTCCGCTGTTCAAGTATCAACTTAATCACGTAATAATTAATACAGTTTATATATTTTTTTCCGGGAGACGATGTAACACACGTTCACCACTCGAAAAATAGATAGATAGATAGATAGATAGATAGATAGATAGATAGATAGATAGATAGATAGATAGATAGATAGATAGATAGATAGATAGATAGATAGATAGATAGATAGATAGATAGATATAGAAAATATATAGATAGATAGATAGATAGATAGATAGATAGATAGATAGATAGATAGATAGATAGATAGATAGATAGATAGATAGATAGATAGATAGATAGATAGATAGATAGATAGATAGATAGATAGATAGATAGATAGATAGATAGATAGATAGATAGATAGATAGATAGATAGATAGATAGATAGATAGATAGATAGATAGATAGATAGATAGATAGATAGATAGATAGATAGATAGATAGATAGATAGATAGATAGATAGATAGATAGATAGATAGATAGATAGATAGATAGATAGATAGATAGATAGATAGATAGATAGATAGATAGATAGATAGATAGATAGATAGATAGATAGATAGATAGATAGATAGATAGATAGATAGATAGTAGATAGATAGATAGATAGATAGATAGATAGATAGATAGATAGATAGATAGATAGATAGATAGATAGATAGATAGATAGATAGATAGATAGATAGATAGATAGATAGATAGATAGATAGATAGATAGATAGATAGATAGATAGATAGATAGATAGATAGATAGATAGATAGATAGATAGATAGATAGATAGATAGATAGATAGATAGATAGATAGATAGATAGATAGATAGATAGATAGATAGATAGATAGATAGATAGATAGATAGATAGATAGATAGATAGATAGATAGATAGATAGATAGATAGATAGATAGATAGATAGATAGATAGATAGATAGATAGATAGATAGATAGATAGATAGATAGATAGATAGATGATAGATAGATAGATAGATAGATAGATAGATAGATAGATAGATAGATAGATAGATAGATAGATAGATAGATAGATAGATAGATAGATAGATAGATAGATAGATAGATAGATAGATAGATAGATAGATAGATAGATAGATAGATAGATAGATAGATAGATAGATAGATAGATAGATAGATAGATAGATAGATAGATAGATAGATAGATAGATAGATAGATAGATAGATAGATAGATAGATAGATAGATAGATAGATAGATAGATAGATAGATAGATAGATAGATAGATAGATAGATAGATAGATAGATAGATAGATAGATAGATAGATAGATAGATAGATAGATAGATAGATAGATAGATAGATAGATAGATAGATAGATAGTAGATAGATAGATAGATAGATAGATAGATAGATAGATAGATAGATAGATAGATAGATAGATAGATAGATAGATAGATAGATAGATAGATAGATAGATAGATAGATAGATAGATAGATAGATAGATAGATAGATAGATAGATAGATAGATAGATAGATAGATAGATAGATAGATAGATAGATAGATAGATAGATAGATAGATAGATAGATAGATAGATAGATAGATAGATAGATAGATAGATAGATAGATAGATAGATAGATAGATAGATAGATAGATAGATAGATAGATAGATAGATAGATAGATAGATAGATAGATAGATAGATAGATAGATAGATAGATAGATAGATAGATAGATAGATAGATAGATAGATAGATAGATAGATAGATAGATAGATAGATAGATAGATAGATAGATAGATAGATGGATGGATGTATAGATATATATAAGAATAAAAAATCAACTGTATTAAGCAGGCAAATGCTTTCAGCTGGAGTACAAATTAAGGTTAACAGTTCAAATATTCGTCCATATTATAATGGCATTCCTTCATTAGATAATGCTTGACTGCTATTTTGAATTGAGTCAACTCTAGTGATTTTATTGCAGCTGGTTGCAGCTGTGTAAATGACTGTACTAAAGTACTAAACGTGTGTAAATATGTGAATTGTTATCAATTTGGCAACATTTTCTTTGTGGAGCATTTAAGTGAGCAAGTGTTCTCTATTTTTCGTTTCAGGCTTTTTTCCAATTCCATATGCATGGCAAGGTAGACGTGAGTGGTTCAATACAACGTCATCTAGAAGTGCCATATACAACTAGTGAAATCTTGTATGGTGTTATTTTGAAAAAGGTGAGTATCTATTCTAATATACACCCCTAGTGTGGAAACTGTTGCACTGATGTTGAGTATATTGAAACACGTGTAGTGCTACATTTGTCCGTAAGAATCTAGTAGCTCAATGACAGTAGAGAGAGACCTGGCAATAGCAACGACCTAGCCTAGTGTATATTAGACTGAGCGAGACGCATCAGATAACACTTGTTATAGTGAGGCCTGGATAGCTTGTCAGACCGGCGGGGAAATACCATGTGACACGGAGAGAGATTGGGAGCCGGGTGTAAGCTCATACACAGCGAACACACAACACTGTTTTATTTTGATGCTCAAAGAATACTGAATACAAGAACGTGGGTGAAATGTATGCTGATTATCATGAAGTAGATTTCTCAGTAGAATTGTCACATCAATCATAGCAATCAATTAATAAAATAATTTATTTGGTCTGACTCGGAGCTTTCCCTTCGTAAGCATAGGGTGTAACAAAATATTCCCAGTCAGGCTGGTATCATCGAAGCACGTGACTTACGTTGGGACCCCGGAGACCCCGCGCCACCAAGCATGATGGCTCGGTTTTTCCGTCCCGTTGCTTTCTCTATCATTATAAGCCTGTCGGCAATAGCGATATCCTGTATGGTGGATTTCGATCGAACTGCAGGTAGCAGTTATTAATGTTGACATAAGGTACTAATAACATTGTCTTACTTTTCCGCAGATCTGGGTTCATGGCTTCTCAGTGTGGATGACTTTCTTCGTGTCACTATCACTTTACCCTTCTGTTACTGTATTAGTCAATTCAATAGACAAAGGAAATGGATGGCAGTGGAATGGTATGTCCCTTATTCTGATGAATACATTGGTTGGCGTGTCATGTGTATGTAGCTGTCTACAGTATAATCTGTCATTTCTTATACTTCCAGATGTGTATTTTGTTCCTGTTGTTGGATACTTGATCTTCAGTACGTTTGATTATATGGGAAGAATTCTAGCTGGTGCACTGCAATGGGTAATAATCTACCTCAACCACCTTATAACTGTAACAGTAGGCCTATTTGCTTAACCTTATCATTTAAATGTTATTAGATTAAATCCACTAATTAGGTAATCACTCCTATGTATTACTTTTCGTTTCAAGTAATTTTCTAGTAGAATTTGGTTAGAATTTAATTCTTGGAGTTGGTTACATATTCAGTCAAATCAATTAGCAAGACCGCTGTAGTTTTTCTCTTGTTTGTACTAAATCTATTGTCTATTCTGTTAAGTATAATAATCGGTAGGGCCTAATACTATAATTTTCCATATATTGAATATTATGTCTAATATTATCATGCTCTGTTATACCTTTATAAAATCCAACCAATGAATATAAGGTTTGTTTCCATTCATTTTTAAGTAGAGCACGAAGAAAATAAGTTTGGTTTGTGTGTCAAGAATTGAGAAAGTTGGCGTAATATAAGTTCAATAATAATACATTCATAGAAATTGTAAAAGTAGGATTACAAGTCAAAATGTGCATTAGGTATCAGGGGCAAGCATTTGGGATGAATTAGAAAGTTAAAACCCCAATTTTCGTTTTTGAATTGCTAAAAGGGATGGATTGGTGTTGATTATTTTTACAAAAATCGTTTTAGTGGTGAAATAGCATTTTTGGAGTTTTTTACCATTATGTACTGTTATTCCAAATTATTTATTAAAAGACAAACTTTATTCAACTCGATTTTTTAATTTTTTTCGCAGTTTTGCAATATTTGTGACCAAAAAGACATGATCGCGGGAAATCGCGGAAACCATGATTTTTGCAAAAATGTGCAAAAATAACAAAAGGTTTTTCGAACTTGGGAAGACCTGAAACGTAAACATATTGAAGAAAACAACAATTTGCATTTATTGTTCAAACCCCAAGTGCTTGCCTCTGGGTATAGTATCTAATCAACATTTTCCAGCCTCGAAAGAGTTCGTGGGTGACAGCTTTGTTCAGCGTACTGCGTGTGGGGTTGGTTCCTCTGCTTCTGCTTTGCAACGCACATCCACGTAAACACCTGCCAGTCGTCATCGATAGCGATATCTACTACATCCTCCTGGTCGTCTGCCTTGCCTTCTCCAACGGCTACTTGGCTAACATCACTCTCATCTGTGCTAGCAAGTAAGGCAGTCATTCCACCTGCTGTTTATTTCAAAACAAATTGTGATGGACTCAAACATTACATATTGGATTGATAATATTGAGCTTGTGATGTTTCATGCCTATTCAGCCAGGTCTGTGATCTGTTCATGCAGCCCTTTTACTTTTTCAATTATACCATCCCTTTATTCTGTCATCTTCTTACACATCATATTCTATTATCTGTTTATTATGTACGACATTTGATTGCTTCATTGAATTCTGTGTGAAACTTTCGTTGAAATGCCGACAAAATACGAAGATCGTATTTTAGTTATATTGAGGATGTATTATTGTTATCTTATCTTATGTTATCTTATGTTTTCTGGTGTATTCGTTTGTCATTTCATTGTTTCAACCATTTTGTATCTAAATTTGATTTACAACCAGGTTCAACTCATACTCATAGCTTCTTTTATAATTAGATGAGCGTAGCAAAGATTTTCATTCCATATACCGAAAAAATTTTGTCTCTTTTTTTTTTTGTGGGGGGGGGTTGTTTGTTTTTTGTGTGTAATTTTGTACGCGGCATACAGGTCAGGAAAAGGTTTCAATCAACTCGAAACTTTTTTCCTAAATTGGTGTTATACCAGAATAGGTTGGGATTGTTTTTCAGAAAAATCGGTCAAACGGTGTCTCCGGAAAAAATTTGGAAAGTATGGAAATTCCCCATAAGAATAGGCCGGGGAGAAATACTTGGAAAACCAAAATTTTCCAAAAGCTCTCAAATTTATACTGAATGTGGAAAGATCTATCATACATATTTTAAGCGATTTGTGAGACAGTCGGATGTGAAATAACGAAGAGAACGCATTTTTAATGTACTTTTTTACACATCAATAAAAGTAATTAAGAAAGCAATTAAGGAACTATTAAATGTGAGCAACAAGTGTCACCAATAAATTAAAACGTTTAAAATCTGTGATGGATAATATCAAGAAGGCATTGGTACCATTGTTGGGAAACCAAGGTCTATATACCAACAGACAGCCGCGGTTTTTAAACCTTTGAAGTGATCCACGGCCTATATATGTACATTGAGCTGACCAAATGTTCTTAATTCTACATTTCCATACTTCTAAGCTCATCTCACAACGCATATAAGGCGTTTTCCTAGTATAGTCTTTGTCAGTAAAGTGAGAAAGAATTTGTGGTGATGCTGCTAGAGGGAGGTGCATTGCAATTAGGTCAAGTCCAGCAACCAATCATTGTGTAGTACCATCTTGTAAATAGTCAATAGGATGTAGTGTTTGAATAATATTTTGGAAGAAGCTGTATCAAAATAACCTCTTATCAGGTAACCATCCACGGACAGTCTGCCTATATTGCACTAAAATCTTGTGACATTTATTGAATAGTTTCCTTTTATTCCTAAGTTACTGTGTTTTTATGTTGGATCCGTGATTAATCTTAGCTGGGGTATTTAGAGGTCTGTAATAAAGTATGTGCGGATCTGTTGTTTTGTGCTCCAGAGCATTGGAGCCGTGGGAGCAGGAGACAGGGGCGTCCATGATGGCAGCCTTCCTAGGAGTCGGACTTGCTTGCGGATCTCTAGCTGGACTTCTCATGGTCAAGTGTTTATAAACACAGTTCTGGACTTGAAAAATAATCTCATTCTAGACATTTTATTTGGACTCAACATGTTGTGATACAATAATAATATAGCTTGTAGATTTTTTACTGAAGGATTTTTGAATCTCTTTTGTTTTTATTATGAAAGCTCATTAGATATTTACCAGTATGTAAAATGTTACATATTTTAGAGATGAATACTTCAATACAATGTGAGATATTAGATCCATTCATGCTTTCATATGAGATGATGATAAAAGTATTGACTGAACATGTACTTGCAGCGCACAATGTTATAGGGCATTCATATGTTTTAAATTTGGAAATAATCATATTGATTATTGACCGTTGTTGATATTTCACATAATATATGACGATAATGAATGTATGATAATACATTTCAAATATATGACGATAAATAACTGGTTGAGTCTATTTTATTATATTGTGTAAAACTTTGGGGCTGCATCCAACAGTCTTGTTGATCACCAAGTGGGCTATTCGATTAATAAGTTACGAATCGAGTACGTCGAAGAGTCATGTGAGTATGTACTTGCACTGTAGTGTAATATCTATGATCTTTGCCACTGAAAAAAATAGTTTTTCTATTCGTTTATGCTATAACACAGACCAGTCTATACAGACGATATTTATTTATAGCTCAGGCGTCAGAAACGAGCTTTGCACTTGGAACTCGAATCACTATTACCAATCAGACAATACTGCGTGCATCTTCAGGATGGTGCTTCATATAGGGTGAAGGTGAAATTGTAACCGTACAATCCATTCAATTGTGCATTGAAAATCGTCAGCTTTGCTTTAACGAGAGAAAACGTATCATGGTATTGAAAATAGGAAACTAGGAACACCCTATCTTCCCATTCCTGATTGATGAAGGGCAACATTAGAATGTATGGCTAATAAAAACATACAGATTTATGGCATCTCCATTCCATCAACTCTCAAAAATAGGAAATTCAGTCTTCAGTTTAGCTCAGTAGACAGTCAAGTGTGAAGTGCCCATTTTATTGAGACGTTTTTTGAGACGTGTGTTGAGACGTTTTTGGTGCTTAGATAGCTTACGATGAAATAGCGATACCTTACCGATAATATTTATATGTGTCAAAATTTTTATATATTACCTTGCATTTTGAAAAAAAAAATAGTGGAAGTGGAAAACAAGACCAACTGTGCATTATACGGATAAATGGTAAATGAACTTGAACTTATCATAAGAAATAGTATGTCAGCTGTTGTCCCCAATAAAAAAATATGGTGATTCCATAAATTTACAAGTCAAATGTTTTATAAATAGGCCTACTCGTATTGGGCCTATATCATTTATTTCTGATTTTTAGTCAATATTCAAAGCGTAATATGATGTGAAAATGAAGTTGGAAAACGCATAGAGTGCACTAAATTGATTGAAGGAAAATAAAAATCTGGGGCTATGGCCCGGACCCCAAGTTCTGGGCGGCGAGCCGTCCAGACCCCCTTCAGCCATAGCAAAAAAAAGCGAATTATTGTGTGTATGTGTTGGGGGGGGGGGGGGGACAAAATCATGAACGGTAATCAACGGTAATCTAGTTTGCTGGTATCGCCAAATTATTCTTTTGTCAAGTCTCCGTTTGAACCCACTCGGCCATCGCAAAAATCGGAATATTGTGTGTTTGCGAGGGGGGGGGGGGGGGGTGGCATAATAAGTATACCGGTACTCGTATGTATGATCAACAGCCCCAAGAAGAGTGTACTGACTCCACTGACTACAACTGTGTTGGTTGATAAAAGAGCATTAATTTTTTGAAATTTGTTGAACTGTGTGAAAATGCCGCCCTTGCCGCGTGAAAAAGGTGACTGATGCCGGTACTCAGACCAAGTGCCACTTTTCTTAAGGTCATGAGCGCCTTCCGCCCGTGTCAACTCCGAAATTGCCGCCCTTTATACTGACCTTTGTCATACAGTTTGGCCATTTCAACTGGGCTACGCTCAACCCGAATAGTTCTACAAACAAACCGTTTCCGTTCAAGTAGTATGTGCCATTAGTTCATTTTGATAGTACGAGATCATTTTTTTGAATATAATTGCACAACATTTCGGAATAATTATTAAATTTTCTCCAAATGTGATGAAATGTGTAGAAAATTCAGAAAAGAGCAAGGCGCTGCCGCCTGTCAAAAGGCGGCTATGCTGCCTTGGGAATTTTCAGGGTAGGCTCTCGCCTATCCTGCCTACCCGCGCGTGACGCCTCTGGCGTAATTCCCAATTCTTTTGAAGAAACAAACAATAATTCACCTAAATGAAAATCTTTTCATCAGTGGGTTGGTTGCAATAATTACTAATCAGAACATGTGTAAGAGAAGATTTATTTAAATCACCGTTAACTCGGAAATGTATTTTGGACTCCTGACCTTACTAATCGAAAATGGATTCTTCTTGTAATAACGCTGTTGTGCACCAGGCCTATTTGTGTTGCTTTTGGCATTTCAAATATTCCACCAAATTTATTTAGGAGTAGGCTTACACCAATTACCTTCTTACCCATTATTAAACAATTTGGTAATTAAAAATTCATTATAGATATTATAATCATGGATTCCAATATAAAATCTGTAGCAATATATTAAATATTAAAATTCAACACAATCTTACCGTCTTTGCTAGGGCCCTATATATGCTGGTTGCAAACTTCTGAATGCTCTTCCTACTAATATTAAGATTTTAACAACCAGACCAAAAGTCTTTAAACCTAAACTCGGAGAATTTTTATTGACGAATTAGTTTTTATTCTGTAAAAGAATTTTATGATTATAAATACCAAGTATATACACGTAAGTGTAAAATATGCATGACCTGTAAAATATCATGTCTATGATCAACCCAATGACCAATAAATTATTATTATTATTATTATTATACAATACTAAACATTTTAAAAACCTACCAACAGTAATGAAAATAATCGGCCTACCAATCTCAATGTGAGATTGCTTAGTGCTTAACCAGTAGAATTGGAAAAAACACATTGATTACAAAAACATTCTGCAAAAATGCAGCCCCCTCCCCCCAAATTGAATTTGAATTGATTCAAAATACTTGGCAAAGATATGGTATGATATAAATTCAAATTGACGAAAACTGATGTTGTTGTTATTGTTTTCTCTATATTTTCAAGAAGATAGGGCTTACATAGGTAAACGTGAACAAACGTGAACACACAAATAAAATGTCAAATCATAGTTACAATAACTTTATCAGGAACTGGAACAGGCCTGAAAATGACCAGTATTCCTACACACAACATAGAATATAATAGTGATCAAGATAATTATAGACAAAAATAGATTTGAGGATAGTAGGCCTATTGAAAATGTAGCCTGTTCGACACTAAACGTAGTCCTAACAACAGAATGCACTTCTAAATCCCAATGTGGCCGACGAAATGTTACAAATAAACTGTCAACAATGTTACATTTTTAATAAGCGACATTGTTGAGGTGTGCGCGCCCTCTATTTTGTGACTGTTCACTACTTCCACTTATCAACACAGACAGCGTAGGTCTACTCTTACTGGCGAATAGTGCACGAGTAGGCCTACGAAATAAACCCTTTTCTTCTTTGATATCGAAATGATCTGAATAGCGAGTAGGGCCTAATCTAGAGACAAAGTGCAGGCCTATAGGCTAGCCCTATGAGACGCACTAAGATTACACTTGTAGGCCTAAGTTGTAATGCGTTGAAGGTGATGATGTAAATAGACTTTTCTAGGATATCCATGTCTTGGGTCAGTTTTAAGAATAGAGTATTGTTGAAGATCTCGTCAATGTTTGGGTATTTGATTAAAATTTAAAGGGGTGGCATTATGGTACTATGGTGGATTATGGTACATACTTATAGCCTACTATGTCTGAGGCGAGTAGAAAATGGGTGATTGATAATGGTTTTGAAATTATTATTGAAATAGATTTTCAATATAAATAGGTGACACTGACACATAAATAACATATTTACAGGAAGGGTGTTGCATCGATGAAATAGTTTGTTTCCTTCTAAATTCAAGCTAAATTATTAGTGGGGAAGTTCGAATTGATTCTAAGCATTTTTCTTTGCAGGTTTTTAGATAGGTTGCAGACGAGTGATAGGAAATGTAGCAATAACTTGTGAATTTTGCTCAGATTGATGTCGCCATTTTGTTTTAAACATTTTGTTTGGTAAATTTCAATTTGATGTTGGCCTATAGACCTATGTTGCCCATTTTGTACATCTTTACTATATTTTTTGTCAATTTTTCCATGTAATCATTCAATATATGATTCATCTAATGCAACAAAATAATTGAGAATCTTTTACATTATTCTTTTTCATTTGTAGTTGAATTTGCATTATTAACATACATTTCGCTAAATGCGCTTTGTGAGCAAGCGGTAGATATATTGACGGAATATTCAATTCGTAATCATAACGAACAGAATGCTTAAAGTTTGCTGAAATCGATGACTAAATAAAATATTAAATTATATAAGCTTGGTCATGAAAAAAAATGGTTAAAATAAAATCTTTATCGTTATGTGACATGAATTCTATAAAAAGGAAAGTAGGCCTATTGGATATTTTCTTCACATATCTTAAGTAGGCCCCTATAATCAGGAACATTATTGAAGCCCTGCCAACGATTTAGGGAAACCTTTTCTAATTTTTGTCAACTTTCAAAATTGATATCCTAAAAAGGTATTTATATCTAAGGCCTACCATATTTGTATTACCTACCTCTACAAAAAGGTATATTTAAATCCTTCGGAACCATCGGCATGATCGAATTGTATAAATATGATCTCCAGTTGACCCTCATTCACATGAAATATATCATATAATCAGGTCTATGTTTGGTCATTTGTAGTTATAATATCTATAGGGCTATCCCGCGATTCACATCTTCCAGAATTGTTCTATAGTTTGTCTTATTATGATATTATTCATCACTTTTAATCCAGTGTCCTCGTGCATCAATTAAAACTTGGTAGGCGTACTCTCGTAAGTGATCACGTACCTTACTGTCGACAGTTGAATTCCTTAGTCATCAATATTTAGGGGAGGAAATTCACGTGACTGTGTTTGATATTTGATAAAATTACTCTACTGAACACTACAGCATAATTATTATCACTCTCCTATATCTTCCTACATAGGAGATTAAAACTCCGCTAGTTGAAGAGCCAGTGTATCGCGCAGGCAGGCGTGAGGCAGCCGTGAGGCAGGCCGGCGTGAGGCGTGTTGTGTCGAGGGTACGGCCGCTAGTAATGTGAGTGTGGGCCACCTGTTTAATGCCTCGGAAAGCCCACATGCACATCACATGGTCCGAAACCTCACTCGGAGATAAGCCAGGAGCTCTTGCAGTAGCTCATTCAGTTGCGCACTTGACACACACACTTCAACTAGCTCATTCGGTCGAACTTGACCGCCCATCATCAGCAAATATTACCATTGGAAGCATGGTACAGAATGGAATCAATGATCCACACTTGTTTTGTAACAGTGCATATCACTTATACAACGTGGTAGGGCCTACTAAATATAATTAAAATCTATAGAAACATTTCTAAAATAGCAGTATGAACCGCAAATATTGAACCTTGAAAAGCATAAACATGTGAACTCCTTATTAGTAATTTCACTTCAGTGAATTTGAGTAGCTATAATTTCTTCAAAATTAACTCTTCTAAATACCTGATATTCAAAGCTGAGAAAACACGGTAATTCACAAAAAAAAATATAAATGGATCAATTTTCTGAGTAATCATTTAAATAAATCCTAGTGATATCGCATCAACTAGTCGCCATACGCTACCTGTATTTCCTTCTGTTCTGGGTAGACCTTCTGAGGTAGACCCTGCGAGGTAACCGTGCGAGGTAGACCGTAGATGTAGAGGTGTCTGCTAGGAGGACAACGTTGGAGAACTGGCCGTTGTTCCCACAATCTCGGATGCGCTACCTGTGCGAAAATAGCATCCTGATTGCAGGCTGGGAACCAACTCGCGATAAGCATAAAGCAATCATCGAGCGGATGTTCCGAACCACCAGCACACGCTACCTTGTTATTACTGCATTGTATGTTTGCATTATCAGCACATTATAGGTTGATCTCTCTCTCTCTCTCTCTCTCTCTCTCTCTTTCTCTCTCTCTCTCTCTCTCTCTCTCTCTCTCTCTCTCTCTCTCGCTCTCTCTCGCTCTCTCTCTCTCTCTCTCTCTCTCTCTCTCTCTCTCTCTCTCTCTCGCTCTCTCTCTCTCTCTCTCTCTCTCTCTCTCTCTCACACACACTCATAGTTTTCCTCAATTTGACTAGTTGGTAATTCATATAGGCCTATATAAGTGGCAAGTGGAGTGGTTAATCAAAAATACTAATTGATAATCTAATTTTGATTTGATTTTGCATGAGAAAACAGGTCATACGTTAGGCTTGTTGCCTGATGTCTTGTGAGTCTTTCTCAGGTCTCCTTCGTATTATTCTCTCTCGTACTCGGCTGGAACGTGATGATCGGCCTCCTATATGCTCTATGTGGTCTCGTCGTTGACAATCATGCGCTCCATGCATGACGCGTCAAGCGATACGTCTCGTCAGAAAACATGACCATAGCTATCACTATGGTTTCTTGATCGCTCATCTATCAACGCGCACACATTTATGGTTTTGCTGTTGATCTTCGCTGTTTCTCACAGCTGTAAGGTTTGGCTCTCAGTTTGCACACTGGGTTCGAACCCACGACAAATCGCTCAATAACTCATTTGATGAAGAGAACCAGATTCAACGAATTGGTATTGTTAATTCCCGTGATTGAAATAATATTAGAACGTGAATATGGGAACCAAGGTGTGGTATTTGGTAAGCTTTATGTTTAGGGCCTATACTCAGCAACGGCAATCGTCTTATGTAGATAGATTTAAGTTTGTGAGCCTGTATACACTTCCTCATTCCACAATCAATGCTTTTATTGACAACATTTCCTTTTCTTCACAATTTCTTCATCAATGTTTCGCATATTCTCATCAACGCGAAAATATATAGCATTTTCCAATGGCTCAGTCAACTAAGGCATCGCTTTAGAAACTGAAGACACTGTTGGGCGTTGGTTCGAGTCCGCATGGGTTTTCGTAAATGTCTTTTCACTTACTAACACGTCATGATTTCATAATCGGCTCATTCGTACCCCCGTATGACCTAGCTGTTAGTGGGGTCGTTAAGCGAACAATCACCACCATCGCACCATAACATTCTTCGTAGATAAAAAACGCTTTTTCCGAAATTGTCAACATTGTTTTCGAAGAGGATTGTTGATAACAGCAGAAAAGTGTCATCTTACCTTCATTGAAAGAGTAGGGGCCTATGATTGTACATTTTTTCCCTCATTCCTCTCATTTGTTTTGATTCTGTTTCGAGCTGACATAACATTTGTTCAGGGAAAGAGGGTCATGGATAGATAGCAACGGAAAACAACTTGCAGCAAAGATGAGATATGATTGACGATGTGTTTACATTGGTCAACAATCAGTGAGTATATATGTGAGATATATATCCATACAGAGGTGGGCAAAGTTACTTACAAAATGTATCTTGAATACAAAACACAAGATACTCTTCTGAAACCCTCAAAGATACAAGATAGGCCCTACTTTCAATTAAGTATCTTAAGATACAAGCTACTATACAAGCAGGGGCGTCGGAACACTTTGAAAGTTGGGGGGGAGGGGGGGGGGGGCAAGCTCAACAATTGCGATCCATGGGGGAAGGAAGTATGTGGTGCCAATTGAATAAAAAAAAAACAGCCAATTCTAACAAAGTGGGTTTCAACAGGAAGCGAGACCAATTGAGTCACCTTTTTCTTGCCCCCCTTGGCCGAAAGTTAGCAGGGGCAATGCCCTTCCTCCCCCCCCTCCATCGGTTCCAACGCCAGTGCACGGGGTTAATTGACTGTATGTATGTGATGAAGATCACTTCGGTGAATGAAATATTCGAAGTTTTCTGAAGTTTTCGAGAAACCCGGCACCTCTACCTGTATGATGAATCATTCATTATTGAAACGGCTGAATATGTTTTATGTTAAAAAGCTGTGTAGTACAACTATGATTTTTTGTGAATGAAAAACGTAATTCAGAGATTAAATTATAATTTGAAAAAATGATATGTCAATAAATGTAGAAAAACATCTGTGAGGTTGTCAAGTTCAAGAAAAAAAAAGAGATAATTTTTTTTATTGTGATACATTCAAAGATCCAATTGCATCCAATCATAACATTATTACATTCTCAAATATATAGTGACTGTATCAATCAAACAGTGCAAGTATCACAAACAAATATCTCTCTGTAAAACACAATCAAACCAACTAATCAACTGTTAATTTTGTGAACACACCACAATTTATTCACTGGGTTTATTGACGGACTGTGGAGATGACCATTCTGGTGAATGAAAAAGTAATTTTTTAGGTGGGATTATATAGGTGGGATATAGAGGGATGGTGACGGTGCTATTATCAAGAAGTCATTCCAGTATTCACTTGAACGACAGAGGAAAACATCTTTCAGGATGTGTACCTCCTCTTTCTTTTTTTTCTTTCTTTCCTTCTCTCTTCCTTATTTTTTCGGTCTTTTCTATTTCTCGTCTTTTCAAATTAAGTCTTGCAAGACCTTTTTCTTACCCCCACTTGCCCCTCCTTGGCCAAAAGTTGGGGGGGGGGGGCAATCATTGGAAACCCCCATCTGTGCCTAAGATACTGAGATTAACGTCAAGATAGGCTTCCGTTGAGTCACCACGTCAGAAACTGAGGTGACATTTGGGCGTGGGTTCGAGTCTCGCATCACGGATTCCAGGGACGTCGTTAGGATTTGTGTGTCGGGGGCGCAGGTTAATGACCGCCCAGCTGGACACCAACCGTTCCCTGAAAGAGGGTATAGAACCCGCAGTGAATTTTTCTCAAAATGATACTTTTTTAAGTGATATTTTCTACTCACAAGCAATTTTTGAGTCGGATAATTAAATCCTTATATATATTTTCGAAGATATTTCCAATAATTGAAGTATTATGGACTTCATTTTTCGAACTTATTTTTACGATTTTCCCCAGCAAAGTCCCGGACGAAATTTTTGGAATTATGGTCATTCTTCAAGTGATTTTTGCGAATTACAAGCATTTTTGGAGAACCGTTATAAACATTTCCAAAGTTGATTTTAATATTTTAATCATTATGGACACTTTCGCGATTTCTCATAGCAAGAAATTTCATTGTGTGTTTATTTGTAGGTCAAAATAAATATTTTTTTGAAGAAGGATAAATTATTGGTGAGGCGCGAGCCCCATCTTGGACCCCTTAACGACGTCCCTGACGGATGGGTTTTATGAATGTCCTTTCACTTGCCATTACCTACGCGATAGTTCCATTATCACTTGCTCATGCACAGGCCTACCCTCAATTAGTTGGCTGCTGGTGGGGTCTTCACAACCACATAGGACATAGGAAGGTCGGCTGCCAACGAAATAGTTTAAGATCTTTGCTATTATTGGAGAAGCTATAACTGTATTTTCATGCATGTAGTGGTTTTTCGAAAGATGCAGTGGGGTTTGCGAGAGTGAATCTCGTCGTGCGAATGGTGGAGCGTGAAGTGAGTGTCGAGTAATTCATGTAGTGTTTTGCGAAAGATGTAGTGGGGTTTGCGAGAGTGAATCTCGTCGTGCGAATGCTCTAGCGTGAAGTGAGTTGTTGACTCATGCATGTAGTGTTTTGCGAAAGATGTAGTGGGGTTTGTGAGAATGAATCTCGTCGTGCGAATGGTGGAGCGTGAAGTGAGTGTCGAGTCATGCATGTAGTGTTTTGCGAAAGATGTAGTGGGGTTTGTGAGAGTGAATCTCTTCGTGCGATTGGTGGAGCGTGAAGTGAGTGTCGAGTCATGCATGTAGTGTTTTGCGAAATACGTAGTGGGGTTTGTGAGAGTGAATCTCGCTGTGCGAATGGTGGAGTGTGCGTTGTCTAGTCAGCGCGCTGAGCCTGCATCCTGTTCTCATTGCCCGGCAGCTGACGCAGCACCTCGTGTTGTCGTGTCGTGGTATCGCGCTGTCGTGGCAGCCGGGGCCGCGTTACACGGAACCCTGACGCGGCACTAACCGGCCTTTCACACGGCTACAGCACACCGAGCTGTCATCAAAACCCCTGCAATAGTACCGTCCGTTCGTCAGACTTGACATTTCAATCGACAATTAATGGGAACCCACTCACAAAAATGTATCGAATATTTGTCATTTATTGATGTATCATGGTTAAAATAGTATATTAAAAATGTGAAATGAAAAATGAAGTTGAAAAGTCCGAGAAATTTTGGGAAAACTAGTTGAAAAATTCGTTAAACCGTTAGATACACGAAAACCAGAATATAGTTAGCACTAAGTTGACAATTGATACGTTGGCATAGGGTAAAACTTACTCTATCAGCTAAGCTGAATTCCATCAGCAAACCTATGGCCGTTTTGATACAAATAAATAGTTTGGGTTATTACCTCGATTTACGGAAAAAATTTACTTGACTATCCATGGTCTTGTGTGCCAAACGCATATTTATTTTTAGCTTTTACGAACACATCGATACCACACCCAATACAATATCTCAGTAATCAAATGGTGTATGTAACGCGAGATACATGTTTTGTGACCATTTTCAGTGTCAACTAAAGCATAAACAATCGTAGTGGCTTTCCGGATGAACGTATTGATGTGAAACTGCTTCTCACCGTACAGAGAAGTACTTTCTGAAATACGGTCGGTCCATAATAAACATTCACAATATTTTCAAAAATAATCACCCTGGTGGTCACTTTTTGCCCTATGGTGGATGGGGACGCCCAACATGGTTCTCTGTCAAAATGCGACCCATTTCCTTTCTGATGACTGGTCAGGCCAATATTAACAATATTGGACACACATATATATATATATATATATATATATATCAATATATATATATATATATATATATATATATATATATATATATATATATATATATATATATTATATATACATAACATATAACAATAATTTTTTTTTTAAAAATTCCATGAAGATTCGTGCTTCATAATTGATATCTAATAATTAGAGCGGGGTCAAGCCTGAAATACACACTTCAACTTATTCTTCAATTGTATTAACTCAACTGATGAATTCACAAATTCGTGAAAGGAATCTTGACACTACCATTTACACTATACTAAATTAGTTGAAAGGTGCTGAATGTGACCAGGATTTTGCTGAACAAGCGTATCTTGCATTTAGTATGGAGTCCGTACAGAAATGGTATTTTAAAAATTCATTTTATATGTAATATTGATTCTAACTTGCGTTTGTATACAATTAATTTGAACAAAAAGAAATCATCTCAAGGAGATATTAACCGCGGACGTCCGGATTATCAGACCGGCCCTCTACGCATTCGCCCATTGAGACAGGTCGAAAATTGCGGAAAATTTACGGTTATTGTCATCCAACAAAAACGAAAGTAGATTATTTATGAAAAATACGTGAATTAATTATTTCAGTTTTTTAAAATTTACTTTATACTTTCTAATGGCTGGAAATATCTCTCTCTCTCTCTCAAATTCAACCACAAAATCAGTGCAAATTGGTAATTGGAAATTTCGAAGTGAGCTAAAATGGCGGGATCGAAAATTTCGTTTCCTTCATGTCATGAAGGTAAATAGAACATGCTCTATATCATGATAGTTGAGCTGAAGTTGTGTTTCATGTTTTTGAGGAAACTGTTTTTCTCCAATTCTACCATTTAGACAGTTCAACTTCATGAACTCATTAGTTGAGTTAATACAATTGAAGAATAAGTTGAAGTCTGTAATTCAGGCTTCGGTCAGGCAACTTCGTGTTTTGTATCGTTGCCCACTTTTGGACCACATTGCTTGTTCAAGTTTTGTTCTGCCGCTGCTTTTCTTATTCATAGCTTGTTTTTGTGCATATCCAGTACGTATTCGGTGATTTTGCGTGTTGAAGTAGTTCTTGCCATTGAAATGGATTTTAAGCAATTTTGGTGATATATGAACCAAGAAGTACCGTCAATCTGTTGTTCTTTTAATTAATTTTATCACAAATTTCGATCAAAATTAAGCCACTTGAGAGAGTTTTGGCATGCCTCGAATATAATCCCTTCAAATAATGTGATATTTACAGTTTTGGCATGCCTCGAATATAATCCCTTCAAATAATGTGATATTTACGTATGGGGCATGAAAGCACCCCTGTCTAGTGCATGGTCTAGCCAAATTGACAATAAATTGGATTTTGTTCTACAGAAAAATCCGTCACAATTTCTATAACCTCTAAAGGATGTGTTAATTTGTACGTGCGATTGTATAGGGCCTAAACAATCTTCTTCTGTTTTTAGAAACATATTTTGAACAATTACAAATACAATTTGATAAGTCTATTTGTCGGTCTCAGATATACTTCTTCTGACAACTGTATTCTGGATCAACTTATACAGCACCATTCAAGTCAATTGATATTGAACTATTGAACTTGAAAAAAAAAAATCAAAATATATTGTCCAGTTTTTTCCGTGAAGGCCCGACCGTCAGAATAATTAGAAACGGTCGAGGCATGAAATAATTCCACATCAATAATAGTTTTCAGTTGAAACTTGCCATTCCATGTTCATATTATTGGGCCAGAGGCGTCGAGCCCTAAACCTAGCCTATAAAGGGGTCAAGATTGATCAAGTTGTCAAGTTATAGGACATGGTGCGGGGTGTGGGGCAGTGGGCCATATAGACGTGATTTCGTGGAGATTCAGGGAATAAGGAGATGATGGAGCGCAGGTGATTGATATTGAAGATGACAGGTGTTTGATTTATACAACAATATGAACCAAACTGCGAAAATAATAACATTATTACTAACTACACATTATTATTGTAGACACGCTTGCAACAAGGGAACATATGTTTTGGTAACAAAAACTGATCAAAATGTTATTATATGGTAGCCCTATATTCCAATAGTATACTTATTATATTTTATGAATGTAATTAAGATTACACCGGCACACGTAGCGTAGTGGTTAACACGCTCGTTTCACATGATCCTGGAGGCGATGGGAATTTCGAACCCAGTTCGTTCCCCACCGCCGTCCATCTTTACAGGGGTTTTTCGTGCTTTCCCTCTGTACTCTAGGCTAATGCCGGGATGGTTCCCAAAATATAGGCCACCACCGCTTCCTTTCCACTTTCCTTAATTCACATTTCCCAAGAAACCTCCGTCTCATCATCCCATCATCTCATTAATCATCCATCCGACGCCAATGGATCTTTGCTATCATTACAGCGCGTCGTTAAACCCAATATATGAATATATAAATATATATATATATATATATATATATATATATATATATATATATATATATATATATATATATATATATATATATATATATAAAACTTATATAAAAATTAGGAATACTGTAAATTACAATTTACTTCAATTCTATCAATTTTAATGATCAATTGTTTTGAGGGGTCAGTCACATGATTATTGGGAGGTCAGCCCCCTGACATGGCCCGCCTGACCCCTGGCTCCGCCGCCCATGTATTGGGCAGGTATGTCGTCATGTCATTGGACGTTCCATAAAAGACCTGCCGTTTGATTATTATCAATGTTATTGTCTCAACTGGCAAACATTTGTTCGTTTCTAAAGGGTTTTGAGTCTGTGGAAATGGAACAGCGAGACGTAATTGTCTGACACCCATGCCCAATATAGTCAACTATTTCAAGTTTCAACTGGTTTCAATTGATTTGCGGGATTATTCCTCCATGCCTCGAGCGTTTCCAATTATTTTGTCCGTAAAAGAAAACAACTAGACATAATATTTGTATTTTTTTTCAGTTTAATATCAAATCACTTTATTGGTGCTGTATTGTTCAATACGAATGTTATTCATCAAAACTACTGCATCGATTAGTTATTAATAAAAAATACTAAAATCCTGTAAAAAAATAGTAAATAATCATAGGCCTGTATAAAATCGTTACTGGTACACATCATTTGTAAATCTTCTTCCTCAGAGGATCTTACATCCAATTGAGTCTATTCTCCGCTTTGCGGAATTGACAATAAAAAAAAATCACCTATTCTATATACCAGCTAACATTTGTGTGACTATATATAAGCTATATAGTCGAGTTGCTATAATCTCGTGCAGGCGCGTCTATTATCTGATATGAGATCTGTCTTGCTCTGCACTTAGAAACTGTAGCAACTAGCAATAGATCTGTTTGTTTGTCTAGCACCAACCTGCACTCAAGTGTGGCTGGTGCAGAAAGGAAGTACGTCATATTTCGGGCTTGATGCAGGAAATGAGACCTAAATATTGAGGTTCAAACAACCACGAAAATGCCGATTTTTCGGTTCCTAAACGCGAGTTTTGAAACGTAAGCAGACCCGTTGATGGAGAAAGAGATATTAAATATCATGGAATGTGATTAATGAATATTTGATATTTAATGATGACAACCCTTATTCCAATATATATTTTTTCAATCTCATTGATACGAATTTAAGCGTCAACATCTTATCCGCCTACAAGTTGATTTTGGCGCCTGCCATCCGTAGGCGTGCCAGCTCCGTAGCGGGTGCAAGTGAACCCGGACAAGCAAACAAGAAAGTGTGGCTTTGTTGCAGCATCTGTTTACAGAGAATCACGAAAGTGCAAGAACTGAAGAACCAGTGCAGAAAGTGCAGGACAAACAAACAGGCCTATTCACTGATGGAAGATCTGTCTTGCTCTGCACTTATAAACTGTATTCACATGCGCTCTACCTTCGAACTGTGTTCCGAAATGCGTGGACATGATTTGATGAGGAAGAGCTAGACAGGCAATCACTAAACGGCTCACACAAATGGACCAACATTGATTCTAGCGTCGAAATGATTGGTGACGTGATTGATGTTGCAATAAAATCAGTCTGTAATAGAATTGTTTTGTTTTATATTGTTAGGGATGTTCATGCCTATACTAACAATATAAATAATAAACTGAAAATAAAAATTGAAGAAATGAGAATGGCATACAAATCTGTCGAATAAGAGTATTTCCATTCAACTGTCGCTAAATCATCGAAGTAATTTGATATTAAACTCGGAAATCAATCAACCTGTTGAAGTACTACCTGAATACAAATAAACATTCAATTCATCCGTATATGTTGTTCAGTTCATCATGAAATTAAAAGAGAAACAATGGCTATAAATAATTAATGAATGTTTATTGCAATGTTGTACAGTATTTTGGATATACAGACTCAAATTGACAATAGCAATTAGTATAGGCATAGTATACAGGAAACTCCAGGCACTAAATACGCGTGTTGATCTATTTTAAGAGTCAGACATTACTGGGAAGGCGAGTGTGGCGAACATCAACCCCGCTGGTTCTTTCATTCGTCGCCGTCATCTGGACACACACTAGTGTGCTTCCAAAGGGGTCTCTGGGAGCACACCAGTGTGCTTCTAAAGGGGTCTCTAGAAGCACCCCAGTGTGGTTCATTATTGCATATATTTAGGCTTAATAAGGCAAATTAGTGTGTTTGTAGATATTTTCAAGAAGATTTTAGATATATGGATGTATTTAAAAGCATATAGTGTGCTTAGGCATCTCTTTAGAAGCACATCAGTGTGTTTTGTAAATTGATTCATGGATGTAAACCTATATTTGTAGGGTATTATAACCACACCCGTGTGCTTCCAGGCATGTCTTCAGAAGCACACCAGTGTGTTGTGAATTGATATATGGATAGGCTCATTAATAGGGAGTTAAAAGCATACCAGTATGTTGAAATTGTTGTAAATTGATCTAGGAATGTAGGCTCATTTATATGGCATTAAAAGCACATCAGTGTGCTTCTAGACGCTTCTTTAGAATCATCTGGACCTGTCTTTAGAAGCACACACCAGTATGTTGTAAATTGATATGAGGATGTGTTCAGCCTACAGAACAATGACAAAATCCCGTTGTATGATTCATAAACCAGTCTTTATATTATATTTGGAACAAAACAAAATAATAGCAAGGGGTGGGAGTCGGACTCGTGCATCCTTGCACTGAGAGCAGGCGCCCTAACCGATTACTCCACGAGTGAGGCTGGATATTGGCATGGTTATCTGTCTATTTGACAGGTATTGAAATGTCAATACCCAATTATATCACATCCAAAATTTGCAGCTAATTATTGTTGTGATGAACTACGTTTTACTATATTTTTAATGGTTAATATGCATTGAAAAAAAATCTGGTGTGCTTCTGAAGGGGTCTCTAGATGTTATTATGTATATATATATATATATATATATATATATATATATATATATATATATATATATATATGTATATATATACTATCCATAGTCTCGCAGATCTGTCTGTCCATCTGTCTTTCTGTAAGTCACACTGGTGCGCGCGCAAACTGTCCCGGGTATAGGAGTGAAGGGTGTAGGTGGCTGTGGGTGGGATGAGGGGGGGATAGGGGGAGAAGAGGTAGGGTGTGGCGGAAGAGGTAGGGTGGAGGGGAATGGGCGGTGTGATACTATATTTATAATAAACGCAAATATACGTGAAAAACTGTCGAAAAAAATATACCAGACCTATTCTTATGACTTCTTGAAGAATTGTAGGCCTCATTTTATATGGCAATTGTATTATATTCTGTTTCTGTTTCAGACCTTGATTCTAGAGATGCATCATAGACTTATAATCACTCACATTTGAATATATTCAATCCAAAATTTATTCATATTGAAGTATTTCATACTCAATATTATAAATGCATATTGTACTGTATGGTATTCTACTATATGGTACATTTCTTCCTTGTTTAAATAAACCAACAACCTATAAAACCAATGTTATAAAGCTACTCCACTCCATAACAAGCATATATAAAAAGAACAATGACATTTCACTTCATTTTGAAGAGGATAGTTATCATAGAAAACTCCAAATCGACTTATTTTCTAGTCCAACAATATTCCCTCATATTCAGTTCTTTTTCCTGCCGAATTGTTGCCAGTGATCGAACCGGCTAGCAAGGCTTGTTATGTCCTTGATCGAGTGTAGCAGTACACAATTTACTTTGATAGGTATACAACTTATTGACTAGATTCGTAAGTACTTATATTCAGGCAGTGGTTAATTTGTGAATAAAAAGGTGCGTCAGCTCTCCTCAACAATTCCGTCTTAGTTTGGCGCGCCTACGCCGTACGTAAAACGCCCGTTTACAATGGGGGGTCTGGGGGGATGGCCTCCTAGCTCATGCGAATCCGGGGCGCATAGTCCCGAAAAAAAAATGGAGGTCAGATTTGGAGCATTTTACGCGTTTCGGAGAACCTGTTTTATAATAAAGCCACTCTTTTGTGGGCGTCATATTTACCATCCAGGAATGTCTGACAGTAATAATTATAGTATCAAGGAATTTTGAAAATATCTTAATTCTCTTAATTCTACTTCGCTAAAAATGGATCTTACATTACAACAGAACTCGAAATAGTTGAGTTAGCCCGGCTTACTCCCTAAAAAGGTGGATAAGCCAGGGTTACGAGGACTTGGCCACAAATTAACCACTGTACGCAAAGGTCATTTACTCATTTTTGTTGTGGGATAATTTCCGGATTCACTTGATCAAGACTTATTTTTATTTGCATTTGGCATATTTCTACAGCCAATAGATCCTATACGTGATGATAAGCCACGTTGTGAAGTTCCGAGTAAATAATGACGAGACTTTATAATACAAAGATATCGGTATCCTTGTCCATGTATGTGGTCTAGCCGTCTAGTGATCCTGGAACCTTGCTTTATCAGCTTGCGATCTGAGCCGCGTCCTCGTCCTGAGGCCTAGCGTTAGCTTGTAAAGGAGGCTGGATCTTATCCATGGCATCTTGAATTTTTCTTCCTAAAGATTGATACTTTTGTTGGACTATCCTCTTGTATTCTTCTTCCTCTCGATCTAGTATTCGTAAGAAGTTGCCTAGCTCGGGCAAGGAGAAGGCTTCCCACTGGAATCAAACAGGCACATATTAATCACGCGTTTCTGCCCCGAAACAGTAGGCCAAACACCTGGCGGTGTGCGGATCGTGCAAAGATAAATAGCACGAATCGTTTCAACAAATATTTGCAATATGCGTCTGCAATTATTTACCAATTCACATTAAAAATGTACAATATTGATTTGACGATTCATGGTTGGGACACCTGTAGTGTGCAGGGCAATAGACGTAGGTCTACTTGTAAAGCACAAACAAGAAGTGGCTAATGGCTATGGTGAGTAAGTGCTGGAAGCTCAAAATCTACTTGACATAAACTATTGAGGGTATGTTTATTCAACGCTCAATAATTCAGTGTAATTTAGTATGAAGTTATAAAACCCCACGCACTATAACCTGTGGACTCGAACCAGGTTTTATTACGTCGTAGAACAATATATGGACAATATTCCGTTTCATAGACTGTAGACTGATTCAAAGAACTTCTTTTCAATAGCTGCAAGTGGGTTCATCCTATTGGTCAATTACTGAATTGGTATATTTGTTACCCAGTGGCGAGTACAAATACTGATAGGTGAAAACATTACCAGAATATCACCAGTCTCGTTTTCCTGCAGGACAAACATCTTGTTGCTCTCTTGCTCCTGACTCCAACGTAGAGCCAGGACGAGGGGCTTCTCAGTCTCGCCCATTCGACGCATCTTGACTAACAGCAAAACAAGCACATTTCAATTACGATTCATTCTGATAACTCCTTATCAATATTCTAGAATGTGAATAAATCGAACTGAATATGCACACGGCCAGCAGTCCAGCACATTTATAGTATAGTATTGTAACTTGAAACGTAGAGAGACTATAGTCAACTTATGGGAATCCCTGCGTGGAGTAGATATAGATTTGTATTCAAGTTTTGGTGGCAGGCCACGCCTATCCAATCCATCACCAGAAGTTCAGAACTTGACTTTTTACAACATAACCCAATGTGCGATTTGATTCAAATCAACGTATGAGCGACACAGCATTATTGAATCATGTTGATTGATTTTAAATCTATTTATTCGTATACAATTAATTAATTTATTTTCCAACCCACTAGTTCTCACGATGCATATATTTTTAAATAAATGGCATCCCATATATATATATATATATATATATATATATATATATATATATATATATATATATATATATATATATCCCATATATCCCCATATGTAACCGGAAAGATGATCTGTGATGATGTTGATTCTGACCTTTAACAGTGTCCCCTGCTTCATAGTAACGTTCATAGAGGGCAAATTTCCTCGGATTGTCGACAACTCGGAATTTGAGTAAAATCGTGACAATGACTTCAACTGTAGTCGCTTCACTGTGGAAAGAGTACAACAAATTACATATCATTTTATACTTTCCTACTTATTTCACATAGGCCCTACCCTCAAACACAAGTGAATCATCTCTCTGATTTTATCATAGACAAATATGAATATAATATATATTATACATACGTTTTTTTATTTATATATATATATATATATATATATATATATAAAAATTACATATCATTTTATACTTTCGTCCTCATTTCACATACCGTCAAACATAAGTGAATCATCTCTCTGATTTTATTATAGACAAATATTAATAAAATATATATTATACATATGTATTTATGTATGTGTATATATATATATATATATATATATACCTATAATATATATAATATATATCTTTTGGATCATCTAATGAACATAGTAATTCCGAAAATCGATTCATTTCTCATAATCCCAACCATGCAAGTCTCCAAAAGACCATATATTATATATTTATATATATATATATATTATTACGGTATATATATACAGGCTCGGACTGGCCCACCGGGATACCGGGAAATCCCCCTCGAGGCCTCGATTGTTTTGGAGGCCTCTGATCCCATTTTATCCCATTTCCCATTTTTTTTCGAGAATGTCCATAATGGTTCAATTAACGGACTCCACAACTGCTTGTGAATCGCAGAAATCACTTGAAAAATGACCATGTTTCAAAAACATGGTCGGGGCTCTACTGGGGGGCTCTACTGGGGGCTAGGGGACTGACGTCCAGCTGGGCAGTCATTTTATCTAAATAACCTACGCCCTCCCACCCTCCATCATAAACACATGTCCCTGGACAGAAGGGACGTTGCCAGGGAAAATGCCAGTTATGTCAATACTTTCAACAGTTTACACAATCACATGGAGGTACAAATAATTTGATGTTCTATATTCAATTTGGTGGTATATCATCAAACTCGATCTGGGGCCCTGATTTATTTTCCCCGGGAGGCTTGAAAGTTATACTAATCATCTCAAAAATACAGACATTTGCGGAGTCCCGGTTTTCATTGGTATTCCTGTTTTTCTGGATTTTCGAAAAAAAAAAAAAAATCTTGGTACTTTTTTTTTCAGAGTCATTTAACATTGCTCTTATGGAGAGACAGTTGTTCTGAAAGACAGTTTTTCTGAGAGTCAGATTTTCAAGATTTCTTCGATTTTTTTTCCGAGTCATTTAACATTGCTCTTATGGAGAGACAGTTGTTCTGAAAGACACTTTTTGCGAGAGTCAGATTTTCAAGATTTCTTCGATATTTTTTCAGAGTCATTTAACATTGCTCTTATGGAGAGACAGTTGTTCTGAAAGACACTTTTTGTGAGAGTCAGATTTTCAAGATTTCTTCGATATTTTTTCAGAGTCATTTTACATTGCTCTTATGGAGATACAGTTGTTCTGAAAGACACTTTTTCTGAGAGTCAGATTTTCAAGATTTCTTCGATATTTTGAAAATCTGACTCTCACAAAAAGTGTCTTTCAGAACAACTGTCTCTCCATAAGAGCAATGTTAAATGACTCTGAAAAAAAAAGTACCGAGATTTTTTTTTTTTTTTCGAAAATCCAGAAAAACAGGAATACCAATGAAAACCGGGACTCCGCAAATGTCTGTATTTTTGAGATGATTAGTATAACTTTCAGGTGGCCGGTAGGGACAACCCCCACCCCATTATGTACACTCTGTGGAAGAATTACGGGGAAATTCAGTTCGAACGAAAGACAGGTTTTTTGAGAGACAGTTGTTCTGAGATACAGTCTTTTCTAGAGACAGTATAAGTTAGAGTCAATGTGTTTTGAGAGAGAGTTGTTTGAGAGGCAGTTGATAGCTTGCCTCACTGACATCGTATGTTAGGTCCATATAGGGTGTACGACAAGAACCGTAATAATATGTCAGCGTGATATTTCTATGGGAAACCAGCGTTTTATTATTATGACAGATAATTTTAACAAAGTGGGTTTCAACAGGAAACAACGAGACAAATTGAGTCTTGCAAAACCTTTTTCTTTTGTCACTCTTTGGTCAAGAGTTGGGGTGGCAGTATATATATATATATATATATATATATATATATATATATATATATATATATATATGTGTGTGTGTGTAGTTAAAATATGACAACTATAATGTTTTGTCAATACACATAGGCCTACAGCTATAAAAAAGCTATTGTACAAAAGTTGTATAGGTCTAAGAATTGTAAGTCCTACACATACAGTAAAACAGTATCAACTGACACAAGAGTAAGAGGACTTGTCTCACGGAGCAATGTTCATGCAACCAGCAGATATCTCGAGTAACAAGCCTAGCTCTGTTCGGCCTACCTTGTGATATGCAGAGATTTGACCGTGTCTCGAGGCAGGTAGAACGACGTGGCGCTAGCCGGGTGGGCGGGGTCCGCCGTGGTCGAGGCGGCTGCTATGCTGATCGGTCTGCTCAGATTCATGTGCACGCGAATGAAACCACGGAATGCAGAGCCATCTTCTTCCTGGTCAACAATCATGTATTCGTGTGAATTGTGTTGTTAAACTAGGCAAACGCAGCATATTCATTGTAAAGATGAGCGAGACATCTATATACAGGCCCTAAAGTATAATCGAAACCTCTATACATACCTTGATTAATATAAAATAAACTTCATTCGATACCAACGAATCTAGGGAGCCGTGAATCTACCAATGCAATATTTTTCTGCTATTATTTATATCTATTCGATGAATAAAAAACATTTAGGGTCTATTACATTATCTTCTTCGAAACGTCTGGTTTTGAATACATGCCTACATTGAATACATGAATACAACAGCATGCCTCAGGGCTCCAATTTACCTCCCATATTATTTGTCCTCTTCACAAACGATTTGCCCAGTTGTTGTATGGGGAAAAGCACATACATGTAGTTTGTAACAGGTTGCCTTATAGGGGGGTTTCTCCTAAAGAAGCTTATGGAAACAAATACTAAGATTCGGGTGATTGAAATAATGTACTTAGGTCTATTTTGCACATACTCCTTCGTGCTGCAGTACGGGATTACTATGTGGGGTGCATCCACTCACAATATAGGACACTTTCCATTCTACAAAACGTGCTGTCAGATATATGGCCAATTGAAACTAAAACCTCTGTGCCGAGATTCTTGGGTAAATCTTCTCATTTGTCCCTGTTTATTTATAATCTGTACAGTTACATGTACGTGAAATTCCCACATGGCTTCAAACAGTGAAACGATCCACGATTCGCGACTCTTAATAAAACCACTTAAGGGTCCGTGGAAGTTGATTTAGCCGAATATCAGGGTTTGGTGATGTGTTTTGAACGGTATGAAATATCGAAATTCTGATAACAGGAAACACAGATATTTTGAATACCTTCAAGACGGTGTAAATGATAAGTATTTATTTCATATCGCATAACTGTCAGGCGTAGACTGTTAAAATTTGGTTTTTTTAACCGTATACGCCTGACAATCAGACGATATGGGATAAATATTTATTACTTAAACCATCTTGAAGGTATTGAAAATATCTGTATTTCTTAGTTTTCAGAATTTCGATATCTCGCACCGTTCAAAAGTTATCACCAAAAAACTGTTATTCCGCTAAATCGACTCCCATGGTCTTTTAAGAGTCCATACCTGATTTTCCGCTAAATCGACTCCCATGGATTCTGAAGATTGATTTAGTTTCCGTACAACTCTTTGCACGTGTGTGGGGACGGATTTTTCAAACATGAAATGGTTTCAAAAATGTATTGACAAGTGTTTGTATTGATATAGAGACAATCTGAATTAATTCTAACATCATGGGGTTCATGCAAATATAAACGTACTATTGTCAATTTGCATTTTGAACTGTTTGTAATTATGTGTGTATTTTTCTCGTATATTCTGACTGGCTTATATAATTATATTTCAAATGAATTGTATCTGTAATGCATTTATGACTGTCCTCTATGTTCCTGACCTTTGGGCAACCTAATTATTATGTTCATATGCATATTTATTTGTGGCTGATCAGTGAAACGTTCACACTTTGATATCCTAGGACTAGGAGAGGCAACGTGGAAAGTGGCTCACTAATTTCTAAAAAAATCATTAAAATAAAATGATAATTTTCCATTTCCATCTTTGGTTTGTGTTCACAGATAATTAGTCAGTGTGACCAGGAAAATATACAATTATTTTCTATTCCCAACTTTGTACAATTTATTTCCTCAACCAATTCAATCCTGTTACCTTGGTGCCTATAGCTCCCACCGTGAGTACAAAACATGTGCCTCAATCCCCAGCTATTATAAGCTAAAAACTGGAAACTTGTCTACATTCAAAGCTGATCCAACAAAACCATCGTTATATTACAAACATGGTAGTGATGCCATCGGTCCTGGGATTTGAAGACCGAGTACCGGTTTGTTAGGACCGGGTAGGACCGATCTTTACAAAAAACAACAACGTGAAAGTACCAAAATCGCGAACCTTGCAGTAAGTAACGCATGGCTGTCAAGTATTATGTAACGAATTGATACAAATGATATACCCTTCGAGATACGGACAGGTTAAAGATAACATACCTTAAGTATGATTTAGATATCAACACCGAGCTTGATTAATACAGATATCAGCAAAAAACAGATGACAACAATATAATTGCAGCAACATAAAAAGACAGATTCTGCAAATTGAGGCCCGAGCAGTTCAAAGACCGGTCTCCGGTTACCCGGTGTTATAAGTAGTACATGGTACTGCTATGTCGAAGATACATTATATAAATTCGGTCGAAATATCCATTGAAAATGTGTATAAAATAAAATGAAACTTGGAGCAATTACTTATTGCTGTGATCATTTTGCACTCTAGGGAATGTATCCCAATATATAGGCTTTAAATAATTTCGTAAGATATGTGAATAATAGGCCTAATTGTCATCAGGTTCTGAATGATGTGTAAACTATAAGCTGAAATAATCCATACCCATTCTCCTAGGAAAAGGTTCGTCCGAGCACCTCTTATGGCCGAGCGCTTTCTGCCCACGTGATCTCCGGTTAAAAGAGGCATTGTCACCAAACAGTTGGACCGCACCAAACGACTGAGCGCTCTCACTCACTTTTCTCGGAGCCTTATCACACTTCCGTTTCCGGCCTTCATCACTTCCTCGAGCAATACGTGTAATTGTTGATAATCGTTGGCCTCATGTTAGTACTACAGACGCTAGGCCCTGTGACAACTGCACTGAAGCTAATATTATGAGGAAGAATGGCGGGTTGTGTGTGTGTGTGAGAGGGGGGGGGGGTACAACATATATCGATTATAGTACTACCCATTTGGCAATTTATCCCTTCCTTTGAAGGAGGTTAATATCACCCTGTGCCAACCCTCCCCCCTCCCTCCCCCAACCAACAATTGACACACAAACCGCATATGTGCTAAATTTTAACCTGTTCAATTTTTAAATACATATACCCTATATGATTATTCGAACGAGTACTGACCAGTATTAGAGTGATACAGTCATACACTATACACCTTGCCAACAAGTTACAGAAATCTGTGTTCAGAAAAACACAGGGGCGGATCAAGGTTATATTCGTGGGAGGGGGGGGGGGGGGGGCGCGAATTTAGTTTGGAAGAAAAGAAAATGTCATGTAAGACCCGCAAGGAATTTGTTTAAATTACACCTTTTTTAATATGGTTCAACTTGTTTCAGATGAGATTTAGACGCATGCAAAAATTAATTTTCCTATAGAACTAAAGGTGCCCAACTGATATTTGCAAATCACAGTTAATTATAACTGCAGGGTCATTTTGGGTCATTTTAGCGCCCTGGGCAAGGACTCAGTTGTGAGCCCCCAAGACTGCACATAGTGAAGGTAATGAGTGAAAAATTAAGCCCGCAGGAAAATTGTAGAATTTCTCTCTTTTTAATTACGATTACGCTATGATCGGGTTTTGGGAACTACACGAAATTTCTGGGATACATGGATTCTTTAGTCTGGTAAGGGGGCTAGTATTGCTGAATGGCTGTTCCAAGCAAATAAAACGCTGAATTAATCCATCAATCGATAACAATGCTATTCCAATAAGAACATTTACTCCATCCAATAATGTAAGTATATTAGAAAATGATTTACAGAATATTATTATGAACAGAATGTCACAAATGGGCGCCGATAACGCACCTTGAATTCTTCGCCCCGGGCAGTCACCCTCCTCGACCATCCCTCTAGAAACGACCCTTATTGGAAGATCCCTTTTTCCATTCAACTTTATTGTCATCGTTACGACGGCTGTAGATTTTACAATACTTGTAATATATAATTTACACCTAGAAGAAGCATAGTGACAACTATACATACCCGATCTGACATTTTGACGTCAAATTTCTTTTCTATGCAATTATGTGAAATATGAATCTATACGGTATAACTATATTTGTTTCCTTCCTTCTCTCTCTCTCTCTCTCTCTCTCTCTCTCTCTCTCTCTGTCTCTCTTTTCTCCTTTCTTTCTTTTTTTCTCGCCCTTCTTTTCCTCGTCGCTTCTAATTCATGGATTCCTGTATTCCTAATTCATGGGTCCCCCTGTATCCGCCACTGGAAAGACAATTAACTTCTTGTTATACTAAACGCTTGCGTAAGATGTTGAAAACTTCCAACACTGGAAAATGTTTAAAATATTGGTTCTTGCTGTAAAATCATGGAATCGATATTACTATACGTGGGCCTAATTGAGTAATCGTTGCCTTGAAAACGTCATGTTGCCGAAAATCTGTCTAGATACTGATTAGTGGGGTGGTAACGGGGTTTTGCGTGGTTATAATTAGAAAAAGATTACCCGCCGTAGAATAAACACTTACCGGATCTGGAACGCAGGATTACGGATAAAACTCGCGAATATAACTATTGACACGGCACACAATTATTTTGCTTGAAATAATTCAAGGGAAGAGCTAGGACTATATGTATATTATTCGAGTATTGAATTCATATAGGCCTAGAAAGAATCAAGCACGCAATAAAATCTTTGTGACACTTCTTTTTATAAATAAGTGGAATAATAAAATGAAATATATTGATAAATACAAACGATGCATTGTAGGGTGCATATTCAAAACCATTTGATATGCATTTAATCAAATGGACTAATATAATTAAGCTGGTATATATCTTTCCATTGTTATAATGAACCTTCATTTCAACCAACAATACTATACAATTCACATTTGTTTCTTGAAAATTTGGCAAGAAACAATTACTTCCAGAACCATCTCCTCAAGTTGTTAGATGTGTCAACACATCTCACTTACCATGGCCATGTCTTCGCCAGGAGAATGTACTGCATTGTATTGGTCGATCAGCCGTGTCAGCTTCTCCCGACTCGCCCGTAGCAGACTTCCACTCGCTTCCTCCTGCAAAACAAAGGCCCAATTCGTCGACAAGCTTCAAATACCGGTACGCTCGCATAAGGGGGAATCGGGATTAGGACGAATCTTATCAGCCGATAACACTGACCAGTCGACGAATTGGTCAGCTACGTAAATGACTAAAGATCATTGTATCGGGAGGTATAAGAGGAGTACGGTGATCAGTGATTATGTGGTCAGTGAAGGGTAGCATACAGTGATCAGAGATGAGGTGGTCAGTGAAGAGGAGTACGGTGGTCAGTAAAGTGGAGTACAGTGCTCAGCGATGAGGTGGTCAGTAAAGGGGAAAACAGAGATGAGGTGGTCAGTGAGGGGAGTACGGTGGTCAGTAAAGTGGAGTACAGTGATCAGTGATGAGGTGGTCAGTGAAGGGGAAAACAGTGATGAGGTGGTCAGTGATGAGGTGGTCAGTGAGGGGGAGTATGGCGTACCTCCGCCTTGATGTCGCGACAAAGCAGGGGCTCCAGGTGTGGGTCTGTGATCTCCTCTAGCGCTACCGCAGCGCTGTCTTGAACGGGGCCCTCTGCGCTTGCAAGCGCTCCAAGAGGATTCACGGTGTAGTTACAGTCTGGAAACAAGATCACATATCATGTTCTCAGGAGTCTACTGCTTCAGGAAGCTAGGCTTAACGTATCGTAAGCATAGCTATCAGTGATTGATCAGACTGTCACATTTCAGACTGTCAAATTAAATTATTTGATGAAACAGCGAGTTTGCAGAACAATTCAATGCAAATCAAAGGAGGTGTGGCAATTCTATTGAGAAATGTACTTCATGATGATCAGCATATATTTCTGCGTTTTTTCATGTGACTTACGCCCACGTTATTGTATTCAGAACCCTATGAGAATTTAAATAGAACAGTGTTGTGCGTGTTCGCCGTGTATAAACATACAGCAGTGTCGCCATCTCCCTCCGTGTCACGTGGTATTTCCCTGCCGGTCAGGCAATCCATCACGGCCTCACTATTGCATGTGTCATTTGATACTTCTCGCTCAGTCTAATAAAGCCTATACTAGGTATTTGGGCCAAATAGCTTTACTTAATAATTATGAAGGCTAAATATTTATTTCTGATGCTTCCTAATCGCATGTAATAAATGTTTGTAGACCCGCAGGCGAGAATTTTTCTGCAAGTCGGTTTTTAAATGGGACTAAAAGTGACCAATGGGAACGCCACGATTTGTAACGTCATGACTCGCAGTTACCGCCCCGTGCTATGATATGATAAAGGTTTCGAGGATCCTTGGTTCGACTCCCGACGCTGTTACCTTTTTTTCAGCAAAATAACCATCAAATATTGACTCGAGCGCAGGGTAATGGTTTTTTAAATTTCACCACAGAAACAAAAATACCTACACAAAGATGTGACGTTTGACCATTGCTTTTAGTCCCATTTAAAAACCGACTTGCTGAAAAAATCTCGCGACCCGCAGACAGTCAGCTTTTTGTGACGGCGGCTCGCAAGTAGGTACTTGTGTAGACCATAAGCCTTGGGATCGATTGTGTAACTCTTTCGACAACTCGTTCGACAACGATATCATTCGTTATCTCTACCGAAGTGACAACTGAGTTCTCACTTATCCTTATTGTCCACGGTGTAGAATATACTGGGCAAACGCAGGATGTGCGTTGTACGATGAGCGAGATGTCTATATAAATTATAAAGTATAATCGAAAACTCTACAAACCTTGATCATTTGAAATGAACTTCATCCGATGTCAATGAATCTAGAAAGCCGTGACTTCGACAATGCAGCATTTTTCAACTAATATTTCTATCTTTCCGATGAATAAAATACATGTATTATATTATTTTCTTCAAAACGGCTGGTCCGAATATCAAACCAAATTTTTATTCATGTATATTATTCTTGTGTTCACATTTGTGGATTATTTGAATCATATTGAAGAGATTTAATTTTTCAATTTTTTCCGCTCAGCCAAATCTTATGGGGTTTTTAGAAACTTCTAAATTATGTTTCTCAAAAATGGTCCAACCGATTAGACCTCAAAACTATACAGTTCTAAGTTGGATAAGTTTGCATATATAAAAAAAGTTTCATGTCGATCGGTCAAACCCTGCGACCTGTGCAGTGCTTACAAACAAACAAGAAAAAAAAAAAAAAACGCACAAAGTTCCGTAAGAGTTCAGTGAAAATCTTCGCTACGCTCATCTAATCAGGTCTTGTATCGGGCTATCGGCTACGTCTCAACTGGTACGATTCTCATCTCGCAACATCCATTTGAAAGCATATAGAGCCTAAAATGATGCGAGTTGAGATTCGTACCAGTGGAGAATCGTGTGAGATGAGAATCGTACCAGTTGAGACGACGTTGAAAGAGCGTGAGCCTATAATGTTGCGAGATGAGAATCGTGCGAGATGAGAATCGTACCAGTTGAGACGACGTTGAAATAGCGTGAGCCTATAATGCTGCGAGATGAGAATCGTACCAGTTGAGACGGGGTTGAAATAGCATTAGACTACAATGCTGCGAGATGAGAATCGTGCGAGTTAAGAATCGTACCAGTTGAGAAGACGTTGAAATATCAAGAGCCTAAAATGTTGCGAGATGAGAATCGTGTGAGTTAAGAATCGTACCAGTTGAGACGACGTTGAAATAGCATGAGCCTACAATGTTGCGAGATGAGAATCGTGCGAGCTGAGAATCGTACCAGTTGAGAACGTTGAAATGGCATGAGCCTAAAATGTTGCGAGATGAGAATCGTGTGAGTTGAGAATCGTACCACTTGAGAAAGTTGCGAGCTGAGAATCGTCCCAGTTCATCTCATCTCATCATCCCATCATCCCTTTCATCTCATCATCCCATCATGTCATATAACATCCATCGACGCCAATAGATCGTAGTCCACTAGTCATCAGAAGAGTGCGGCGTTAAACCCAATATAAATAAATCATACACATTACACATATATCACATTATATAGGTACATCAAGTAGCCTATAGTTTATTGTCATTGCGATAGGTAACTATATGCATGAAAGTAAAGTGTTTGAACTAGTCTATAAATAATTTCGCATTTTCCTGATGAGTCGAAGTGAATTCTTGTTCGTTTGTTTGTAACTAGGAAAACGCGTTATGTGTTTCCGCGTTGATGGATGAGCTAATGAATGACATTGAATTCTTTCAAAAATTGTTATATCAAGTTGCTGTTTTGACGGCATTCAAGCTAAAAATCAATCTTTCCATTTGGTTGGTTTGTTTCGTAGACTATTCTCATGAAGGAAATAGTAGATGCAATTTAATATTATATTATATTGTAATATTAGACTACTATATGAAACGTGATGACAGCTGTATACATATATACACCTTGAGAACCACCTTTTATATTCATTACTCATTCTCAATAATTTCTTCTATAATAAAGAAGGCCTTGTTTTAATCGTTTTCCATTAATTGGTGACACTTGTTGCTTGGATTTAATAGGTTTTCTTAATAGCTTCAAAACGATGTGTAAAAATGTCATTATATGATTTTTTATATCCAAACGACTGATTGGATTTTATTGAAAGTTCGAAATGATCTGTATCATCATTATATTGAGATTTGGTGAAAATTTGAATTTTTTCGAAAGACATTTTTTGTACGAAAATTCTTCTTTTGCTTTTTTTTGTCATTATATAATATTTTATATCAAAACGACTGGTTGGATTCCAATGAAAGTTCGGAATAATATGTATCATTATTATATTGAAATTTGGTGAAAATTTGAAATTTTTTGAAGGACATTTTTTTTATGAAAATTCTTCTCTGGCTTATTCTTATGGGTTAGTTGGAAAATGGAAAATTAGTTTTCTCAGAAGTGGTGCAACCGATTGCGTATAAAAACTAATGGGATTCAATCCAGATGATGACACATGGGCATGCCAAGTTTCAATCGAATTTGAATTTTCGGCTGACCTGTAGAGCGCGAACAAAAAAAAAAAAAAAAAAAAAAAAAAAAAAAAAAAAAAAAAAAAAAAACATGTACATTTTTTGTGTAATTGAGTCTTCGCTTCGCTCATCCAATTATTATCATACATTTTCACTGAGTTTCTTCAAATAATACATAATAATGCGATACTATATGGCCATGCTGTAATAACTCAATCTTGATTTATATTCTGCATCATAGTAGACCTATACAAGAATTATGAAAGAATTATATACAATTATTATATATATATACAAGAATTATACAAGATGAATTATGAGCTACGTTTGACCGCATATCATTTCATAATTCCTCATCACTCATAATCTATACAAATATGTTGTCATTCAAAAATAATTATGTCACATTTCTCAATAGCATACATTTTTGTCATCTTTGATCATTTATTCATTATTTAGAAGTCAGTGAAATATGCTGAATTGAAAAAGCATGAGAAGAAATCTTTCTCGAATAGTTTTCCATTAAATAATAAACATTTGTGAATAGTTGAACTCAATGACAATGATGTATTATAATAAATACAAAATAAGTACAGTAGGGCCTGCATGTTATGTTAAACTAGGCCTACGTCAAAAGTTTTCAGTCTTCATTGAACTCTACAGAAATGAATATTAAGTTTCAACGGCCGGAATCATATATTATTCTCTGTCATATAGTGTATTTATATTTATTATTTATCCCCTACGTTTCGAATTCCCTCTTCTATGTTTGAGTCAATTAGAAATCTAGTAGCTTGTGTTTCTGTATCTCTTACAATATTATCTCGATGAGCTCTATATAAAACAAAATAAAAAATACGAAAAGATTTTTTTTTTTCTAAATCACGATAGTAAAATACTGATCACAAATGGGCTACTTCATAACTGCCTTTCAGAAACGAATAATTGGCTTCAAATAAGGGCCGCAATCAATGAAAAATAATCCATGTTTATGTGGAAGCTGCACTCGTCGCGCAAACAAACCTCATAACTCATAAGGAATGCAACTTTCAAGAAGTATAGGGTTATGTCGAATATTTCTTCTAAAAGAGTATTTTTCAAATATTCCATTATTGTATAGTATATGCGTGCCAAACATAATATACCGGTATTGCTAAAAATCACTTCACCGCCTGGATTGAACTCGAGTTATATATTTAAGTAGATCAATCAAAACTCGGTGTGGAAGGGACAACTAGATACCGACATGTATTTGAGTTTTTGTAACTTGTCGAATGAGTTCTCCAAGAAGGTGATCGACAACGAGTTGGACAATAGCCGATCGGGCTGAGATGAGATACCGATCGACAAGTGAAGTTCAAGCGAGATCTTCTAGTCCACAAAATTATAATTTCTCGGGAGTGTGAAAATATTTGTAAACTTAATTAGCCTATTATAATGAGAAAGAAATATCTGCTGGTAAATACTCCACTGTTATATCAATAATAGTTATTATACGTTCTCCAACTATAAATAAGTATAGGGTATAAGTTAGTTGTGGTTTCATTCGGCATTTTTTGAAGCACATCATTAAAAAAATTGAAACATTACTTGAAATGTGCACTTAACTGCCATCAAACTCAGAATTTACTTGGAAATATTCCCAACTTCAACAATTTCCCCGCGTGGCATACTGGGAGAGGGGGGGGGGGGAGTTCCGCCTCCCAGACCCCTTTTCACATGTGAAGTGTCATCAGCTTCGCGACAATTGCATTTAAGAGCTTCCCCTCCCAAAAATCCAGTGACCGCCCCTGATATATAGGGTCATATAGGGCCTATATAGGACTGCTGACTTTGCTAAGCCCTTCAAGGCTTTTCATGTATTATTGACTCTGATTCTTGACCTTTATAACATAGGCCTATAGCTCCGGGAAGATTGGCAAAAATGAATATTTTATTTCTTAGTATTCATTGATAACTAATAGGCCTAATAGATCACATTTTTTATATCAGATTTTGATGGTCTATATTTATTATTCGTTAGTTTTGAACATTGAATATAGAGCAGATTTATGTTCTATTGCTGAAGATTGTTTCGAGTACCAACCGAGATCCACGACGGAGACCGGTGATAAACTAAACTGTCGGTATAGTACACACCGTTATAGAGATTATACTAAATATAGCTTACCTTCAACGATATACGCGACTTTGAAACACTGATCTCTGGGACAGAAATCCAAATATATACTTGTGCTCGGCTTTGATAAACAAAGCACCACCGATGACCGATGCATGGTCATGCACTGTTTGAGCGCCACTGTCTCTCAGTTCGCAGGCAGGCCTGAAATAGTCGTGTGATGGCTGAGAGCGCCGCGACGCGACCGACGCCTCGCGCGGACTATACTTAGAAGACCCGCTGCGTTTCACGGACGTCGCCCCAACAGAAAACGATTGCTGTTAGTCAAATGGAAACGATCATTTCCGGTTGATATTTTTAGACTGAATAAGTAAATAAATGGTAAAACTCAGGTTGGAGGTTTCTAACTAGATAGGGCCTACTGAACATTTTTTAATTCATCAAAGTATCTTAGATTTTTTCATTCATAAAACTATCATAGGATAATAATAATAATATAATGAATGATGAAATAACGACAATAGTATCAGTAGGCCTATATATTTTGTGAGTATGCCTACAAATAATTGAATGCTATTTCTATGCTCGCAAAATCACACCAAATTGAATAAGAACAATAAGTGATTTAACATCCGAGGCTACCAACGCGAACTTTGCGGGTCTGACGTGGAAATAATTGGAATGAATATCATAAATGGCTGAGCAATTAATTCGTTTTTACGTACATCTTTGTACACAGGCTTCTCGTGGTGAACTTGGTAAAAAGACGGGATTGTTCCTACTATACAAGTCGTGACCGTTTCCTTCACAATTCCATAACATAAGAACCTTCCGTAAGATCCCTCCATTATATTATTCATTGATCCGACGCCAATAGATTTCAGTTACTGGCACAGTGCGTCGTTAAACCCAATAAGTAAATAAAGTAGATGCAGTAGGCCTACTGGTGTTAATTTGTCCAGCTCATCCTTCAACGCGAGCGTTTTCCTAGTTTAGATATAACATGTTACAAGAAGGAAGCATAACAACTGCATAGCAAATCGCAAGCTTGTGAGCCTACTTGAACGTATCATAAAATGATATAAAATGTTTACGATGTATGAAAAACTTGATACGCATAAACCGTTTGACGACGATGAAGTGAATATTGAGAGAAGAGCTTTACCACAGACTAGCTTCTCTAGTCTGTGGCTTTACACGGGATTATTATATTAGACTAGATCCCTCCTAATTTTAACGTAAGATAATGCTGCAACAATATTGTTGACCTGAACCAAGGTGCAGTGTGTATTGAGATTGGGTTTCTCTTGAAAAAACAAGACAAACAATAAGTTCACCGCACCGTGACCTGAAATTTCCAGAATTAAACTTTACATTGTCGAGTCATGCACGACAATGCAGACATTTGGATATACTTGATGATTTGGTCACCGATTGGTATTCCTTTTAACCTGAAATTACTGAAAAAATAACACTACTTATAAACTTATAAAACACTACTGGTAAACACTACTGGTTTACTTATAAAACACTACTGGTAAACAAAAACAATTTATAATACAAATCCTTTTTTGTTTTTGTTTACCTATTCTATTCTAAGTATTGTTTTGGCATTGGTATCGAATTTTCTGTATTACAAGTTAATTTTGTGCATGTGACCAGGGTGTGTGTGAATGTATCGAAACGTTGAGTATTTTTATTTATCTATCATTAAAATAAATAAAACCCTTACCTGATCAACCGGAAATTTTATTTTTGATAACATATTATATATAATATATATAATTTAAAATTCTTTTACAATAATCAGTTCGAATTTCTATATTATCTCTAGGCCTACCTACTCTCAATAAATAGTTTAAATACGTTTTACCTTTTTTAGTAAAATTGAAAATATTTCTACCCGTCGTCAATATTGGAAACATGAACTTTAAAACATATAGTTGTCTTCCTTAAACAATTTCCGTTTCAATCACATTGTTTATTGGCAACGTTCCACCTTGGTTCCACTCGGTCAGCTGTTATCGTGTCCTTTACCTTGCACCAACTTTGGGTACCGGTATTGCACATTAATTCTTCACTACCGTACATTATCCACAAGTGGCCACGCCTCTTAGCAAAACGTAAGAGGAACTAGGATACCCTTAAGTTCACTAATCGTTGTAGGAACTGGCTTTGGGAACTGGGTTACTGTTACCCGCTTGGGCGCTTGATTCTTGTTCACAGCTGTTGATTGTTGAAAATGGCAGGATGTCAATGTTATTTATTTACTCTCTTAGGCCTATAATTTTTATCAATATTAGTTATTAAAGGTCGTTTATTATGAATACAGACTTTGTATCTAGGAATAAATTAGCAGCCATAACACAGTCTAAAAGAGAATTGAATGCTTCCCCACAACCAAGGAATTTGGATGGAGAAAATGATTCTACCTCAGAAGGAGAAAGAAAGGTTAAAACAAAACTTATGTCTATGTGGAATAACATGAAATATGGTAAGCAATTATTAAATCAAATAATCCAGTAGACCTGCCCAAAATCTGACCTCGGTCATTATTATTTTAGAGGCTATTGAGTACCCATGAAAAAACTATTTTGTGACTCTTTCTGCACTAAAGGAGGTGCTATTTGTTGACAAAGCCTAGGCCTACCCCAAAGAATTAGGGCCTAGCCTAGCTCTAGGTATATGCTAGAGAGGTTGGCTCATAAAGCATAGGGGGCGTTTATTTTCTGAGGGAGCTGCGTCACTTCGTGTGGTGGTGATAAACCGCGTTCATTCACCTTACTGTGACCGCCTGTGAGATGTTTGTCTAAATTCACAACTTGATGTCATCTTACATGGATATTTATAGGCATGCACACAGGGTGCGCCAAATAGGCTTATGCCGTAGGCCTCACTGGCAGTCAAGCATTTAGTATGGTCTAGTAGGCCTATGTATGATTCTATCTTTGCTCTAACAAGAAAGGAGAAGCCACGCTTGCATACAATGGTTTCTGAAAAGTTCTGGTAGATAACAATTAACAACTAATGTATTTTGACCAAGAAGGCACCCTGTTGAGACATTTTATGGTAATAGGCCTGCAGGTATATATTTTCCTAAAATTCTCTTTCATTTACGTTGGTGGATAGAGTACATGTTATCATTTGAATATCATTGTTATTGGATGATGAACAGCCATTTAGTCAAATCAGCCTCCTCACCATGTAACAAAGAATTAATTTTCAAAAATTTTGTGCAGTTCCAAAAACCCATAGAATCGTATCAAAAGAGGGAATGTCAAAGCCAGCGTGGCTCAGTCAACTATTGTATTGCGTTGGGAACTGAAGTCATGTTGGGCGTGGGTTTGAATACCGCATAAGGCATGGGTTTTTGTAAATGCCCCTTCACCTGTCATCACTTCATTGTTTCACCATCACCTGCAGGATGTGGGCTGTCATTAGCTGAGAGTAATAGCTTTGCCAATTCTAATTCTAATATTCAATCTTGAATAAGAACATATCAATCTAGGTACCGGTAATTCATTTTATTGTACTGTAGATGAAGTTCAGATGTCTATATCATAGGTCTCCAAACTTTTAAGCCAAAGGGCCACACTGATTCCTCCACTAAGTCCCAAGGGCCAACAGCAGTACAATGCCATCTTGTGGGAAACTGCATAAATATCATTAAAGGACATGACAACCCTAGGAGTAGATTTGAATGGATAGTGATGCTATTCCCCCCCCCCCTTATTTTAGGGAATTAACTAGAAATCGTCATCTCAATTCCAGAAATTATAATTAGGCCTAGGCTTAATTTGTTTGTCCGGCAAAGTACCACTCAAGACTCACCCCTTTTTCTGAGTCGTGACCTAAACGTTACCATTGAGTTTGTAGTTATAACTACAAACTCAATGGCGTTACCCAATTTTCTTTTTACGGCGTTCATGGCACACCGAATGGCACACACAGCTGTACTAAAACTGTCACTGAAGCTCTAATTCTGAAGTTACAAGGAAATTAATTGATTTAGTGTTATCTGCAAATATTGACCTGCCTGAATAATTGTTCACATATCTTCTACTTAACTGTCCCAATTAACTACACTCTATACTAAATCACCTCACCTTTAATCACCTTTAACATTATCTAGGCATGTAAGTTAAATTGTAAAATATGTCATTTATGTACCAATTTCCTCGAAATAGGGTTAAAGGAATACGCACTAGGCACTACTACTACTACTATTACTACTACCTAGTTTTTCGGTAAAAACAACCGTTTTCCACAACAATTCACATGCCCAATATAAGGGACAGAGTACATATGTATCTATGTACTCCGGTACCGTATTGGAAACATTATCTATTGTAGGCCAGAAAGAAGATACCATGGTCTACCGCCTATTGCTCTGTTGGCGTAACATCTCATTTGTTGTCAATAAGGTTGGACCGTCAAAGTGAAGACCAACTTCTCCAAGGATTCACCGGTCTGGCTACTTGGCAAATGTTATCACCGTAAAGGAGAGTCTTCCAGTAGCTTGCCCGTCACGGAACCACACGACACTGATCCTGCTGTCGCTGATGACGAAGGAATAGAAGGCTTCAAGATGGACTTCTTCAGTCGGATCTGGCTGACGTACAGGAGGGAATTCCCAATACTTGATGGTTCCAGTTTCACAACAGATTGTGGCTGGGGCTGTATGCTGCGAAGTGGTCAGATGCTTCTCGCTCAAGCCTTGGTCTGTCATTTCTTAGGCAGAGGTAATACAATAACATAGGCTTACCATTATTAACCAGTGGCGGCCGGTGACTTGAACAATGGGGGGTGCTGCAGTTAGATAAAAGATATCATACACAAAACTACAAAGCCACAGAACAATGGGTGTAGAGCCTCGAAGGGTGACATTTTCTACGTCTCCAACAAAAACGTAAATTTCCTCGTTTTACATCCACATTTATATCCGAATATCCATTCATATTATAATAACTCAAGTACCATCCGTTTAGCTTGTCAGCGTAGATCGGATGAATAATACTATCTGAAATTTAATAATGTATTCACGCAAATGGTATGAAGTATTTATTAGCAGAATCAAATCAACTGTAATAAACATATATTACATGGTCTATTAGAATGTATTTTATTGCATTTGCATAAGTAGTTACGACTTACGATAATGTCATTCGATTGTGACATACAAATTGAAATAATCTTCCATGAGCAAAATGGAAAATGATCTTATAAATTAGGAGCTTTCGTATTTTGCGACAGCCGAAACAAGTGAAATGATACGATAATATGAACGTCCAGGAATGAATGGGGGCATAGTTTATGACATCTAAGACAGAGAAGTCAACATATAATAATACATATAATCATAATATAATATATTGCATATATATAATACATTTGCCGAGTGACCGAGTGGCTCGAAACACCCCTCCATTAGTATAGTAAATGAGTACGAAACTCTATCGAGAGCCGGGAGTCGTGAGTGTGCGGTGTTCCGAGTATTTCAAATTCGGTACTCGGCAGTGGTCGGGCAAGTTCGAGCTTGCCAGAGATACGAGCAATGCAGCACACATTTAGGCTTTAACTCTCGCAATTCTTCCTTCACCGCGCTCTCCTTTGGCCATCCTACTACGATTTGCTTCGCGCAACCAAACATGCAGTACGTAGGATGTACGAAACATTGCCTAGCGTTGCTGCTGCAGGCGTTCAGTGGCGAGTGGTTTTCATGATGCATTCGAAGCCGCGGACGTTAACCCATGAATAATAACGTTTTTGTTCTGCAAATATATTTTTTGAAAACTGTATTTTGTCAACAATGATGGCTTTATATAAAACATACTACGAGATGGAAGAAATGATGTATTCAATGTAAATTGATCAAAAAATAGCAAAGCATCCGGCAAACCGTAGGGAGTGCTGCCATTCTGCAGTACTTACATACGAGCCGCCACTGTTATTAACACTATTTTAACTAGGCCTATAATAACTTATTTCAATCTAATATCTATATGATTACCACAGGGTGACCAGATGTCCCAGTTTTCTGGGATTCTCCTTGTTTTGAGCTACCTGTCCCGTCGTCCTGAGAAATGTTCTCAGGACCAACAAATGTACCGTTTTTTTTAAATGGAAGAAATTTGAATAGGAGGGTATTTTTCATATCTAAACTTCATCTTCTCATAATTCATTTTTGTTCTAAATTTAAAAAACTGCTAATATTTGTTGTATCAATCTTTCAATTGCACATCAAATTTGAATAACTGTCAAGATTTCTAGGCCTATTAGAGCTGTGCGAGCAGGCCTTTTATAAGTTCGAGCGAGCAGAGAGGTTTTTGCTTGAATTTCGAGCAAATTCCGAGCGAGCACACACTTTAAAAATAGATGTTGAGCAGTTTTTTCCTAGCGAGCAAGTAAATTTGCTTGAATTTTAAATAAAAATTCAAGCAATAAATTACATTATTTTAGCTCACAAAACTTTCATCAGGAATGGGTTCATTTTTTTAATTACCGTAGTTTTGCAAGACATGTATGCCTATGTATAAGTAAGTTATGGAACAAAGTAAGGTAAGTAGGGCCTATGCGTGTTCTGATGAAAATGCGTGTTCCAACATGAAAAGATGTACTCCTGGAAAATCAAAAGTTCTTAACGATTGGCGGAGTAGAAGTAGGATCAGAAATTCATAATTTATTACGGTCGATACACTCGCTCACGAGCGATCAGAGCGCAAAAAAATGTGAGGGATTTTTTTTCTCAAGTTGGTAGTATACAATGCGTCATACCTTTGGGCGGGATCAACATCGCAACCTAACCTAAAAAGTTAAAACATCGCGATTTGTGAAGTTTAGTGATTTTACTCTCGAAAAACGTTGGAGACCCGAAATTTTGAACTAATCTCTCAGCCTAGGCCTACTAGAGTCGAGTTCGAGCACAGTCTCTGCTCGAACTTGACTCAAAATTTCGAGACTCGCACAGGCCCAATTTCTGTCATTAACATGTGTGGGCTACATCCTCAGACTTTGAAGTTGTATGCAATTACTATATTGAGAAAAATATCTTCTTAATTTTATATGACTTGTCAATGTGTTTTATATCTACAATACTTGTCACTTCTGTTGCTCAGTCAGTACGGCGCCCCCTGCCCCAAGAGTCACCTAAAGCAGGACCGGTGCTATAGGGTGAACGAGTGAATGCAGAACGAGTGCCTATGAGGGCACTCGTTCTGCATTTTGAGGTTTAAATGTGTGTCGACAGCTTGGTCATTTTGTGCCAAATCAGCCTCTAATTTACTTCAATATGATTCTACTTTGAATTTTCTTCCACACTGTTCAATGAAAAGATTTCAAATGTTAGTAGACTTGCAATTTTACTGTGGATAAATCAACTTGAGCCTTTTTTTTTTAAATCCTCAGAAAGAAAATGTGTCTGGAAAAAACATTTAAAAATTGGCTATAACTTATTTCTAAGCTTGAATGAAGTATGTTGTATACATACCAAGTATTATTCATAATCAGTAGGCCTACATAAAACCCTGTGCTCGTAAATCTCACCACTGTATGAAAGTTTGGGCGTCGTATCTGAGACCCTCTCTTGCTGGTGTAGTGCGTGGTGCACAAATAGTGAAGAATAGACATTGTAGAACCTGCATTGAGTCTCTCGTTTATAGTACAGAAAATATTTAATTTTAAACATGTAGGCCTAGATAGGAGTTGTACAATTTTTCCATAATTTGAAAACTTTACAAAATAATGCCAGTCCCAGTGGGCCCCTCTCAAGTAAATCTAGCCGTGAGCCCCTGTGCCACTGCACCACGTGCACTGCCGATATTTATGCCACTGGACACCGCTTTAGAAACTAAAATCACCGTTGGCCGTGGGTTTGAGTCCCGCATAAGGCATGGATTTTTGTAAACGTTCAACACTTCATAGTTTCATTATCACCTTTTTATTCGTACTCCCGTATGACCTACCAGTCGTTGGGGTCGTTGAGCAACATTATTATTACGAGAGTGGTAAGTGATTAATTATAAGTCAATTAAGACACAGCGAATATAAACATAGGTGAAAGATATATTACCAAGACGTATCACACAATGTTGAATTAAAAATGACCCTCACTCTCACCCCCATTCTCTTCTACATCTGCAGATCACTAGCAAGCACTAAATGCATGCTGGAATGTGTTGCCGCCCAGCAGTCAGCAGGGCCGTTCCTCCAGTGGCAAGTACAGGTACTAATGTCAGATATAGGCAAGGGGAATGGAGGTGTGCGTGGGTATTTGTTTTTGCTTAGCCATAAGAGTGAATTGTCTTGATAGTATGTATTTCGTCCATGAATGTGTTCGTTGTTTACTCCTGAACGTGTCGATATTTACTGGCAATCTTTTTTCTCAATTGTTGTTGGTCTGCTTCAGACTGGCGCTGGCTGGACTCTGAAATTACCAGTTTGACACTGAACCGCGAAGACAGAAATCACCGTATGATCATCAAGTGGTTTGGTGACAATGCCTCATGTAATAACCCACTCTCGCTTCATACGTTGGTTTCTCTCGGAGAAGCATCGGGCAAGAAAGCGGGCGATTGGTATGGCCCAGGTTCTGTAGCACATCTGTTGAGGTAGGTACAACATGCCATGGCATCGGCTGACCGGGAGCAAGTTATTATTATTGTTTGTAGAAACATGTCAAACATGTAAGAGCACACTCGACAGCACCAACATTGGCAAGACCCCGACTTATGTTGTTTCCGTGTGTAGGGCAGTGTAGTAGTGAGCACAAGCCAATATCAAGGATGGCTCCCATTTTGCCACGCAGAGAAATTGTAGAAATTGACAAGAATTCAAAGTGACTATATAAAAGTCTATGTGACTAGTCAAAGTGACTTGTGTAACTAGTCAAAGTGACTATATCAGAAGAGATAGCAGGGGTTTTAGATAGGGGTGGGAGTATTGATGCAGTGTTTTTGGACTTTGAGAAGGCTTTCGACAAGGTAGATCACGTCAGGCTATTGGGGAAGTTGAAAGTGTCCATTGGAAATGTCGAGTTGGTAAACTGTGTTGAAACTTTCTCAAGGATCGGGTGCAAAGAGTTCGGGTAGGTACAGAGGTCTCAAGTGAGGTTAAGGTGACGTCAGGAGTTCCACAGGGTAGTGTGTTAGGGCCGTTATTATTTGACTTATATATAGATGATTTGAGTAGTGTTGTTAACTCGAGAATAAGGTTGTTTGCGGATGATTGTGTGCTATATAGGGAAGTCAATTCGGAGGAGGATGTAGAAGCTATCCGGGCGGATCTCGCAGCACTAGATTATTGGGTACAGATAAACAAGATGGGGCTAAATGCAGGGAAATGCAAGGTAGTTACTTTTGGTTGGAGGAGAGAAAGGCTTGATGTAGTGTATGCTGTAGGGGGGAGACCACTCGAATCAGTGGAGAACTATAAGTATTTAGGAGTAGTATTTGACAGACGCTTAGGGTGGGGGAGTCAAATTGAGCGAGTAGCAAAGAAGGGTATTAATGCATTAAACTTTGTGATGAGGCAGCTTAGGGGGACAGGTACGGATATTAAGGAAAAAGCCTACTTTACGTTAGTGCGTCCTTTGATAGAGTATGCAAGTTCGGTATGGGATCCATATAGGGTAGGTGAGATAAGGGATGTAGAAAGGGTGCAGAGGATAGCAGTCAGAAGGGTTACAGGTAGGGTTAGGAGGTGGAGGTGGGTAGTGAATGAAAGTGGAGGAAGGATAAGAATATTGGAGAGTCCATCTGAGATGATGCGCGAATTGGGGTGGCAGAAATTGGAAAAACAGAGAATAGTGGATCGATTGTGTAATTTTTTCAGGGCGATGGAAGGAGAAGGGGGCTGGGGAGAATTGAATAGGTTGATTGAAAGGAATGAGCTAGGGTATGGGGGCAGGAGAAGACATGACAGAGCGGTAGTTGTAAAGGGGGCTAGATTAGATGTGGGTAAATTCTCTTTCTTGAATAGGACAGGTAGGGACTGGAATGAACTTGGTAGAAGTGTTTTTGAGGGGGATGAAATAAGAATAAAACAATTCCGGCAGAAGGTTAGGGAGGCAAGCAAACCGTCGTGATCAAGGGTAGGGAACTTGCCACCGTGCATTTTTGCGCAACTGTAAGAGTTAATAATAATGATAATAATAATAATAATATAGGTTGGTGATAATTAGCTTGGTGCAATAAATGTAATTCTCTGACTTGTTGGAGACAATGCGGAATGTAGTGTTCAGTGTACTCCCTTCAGTGCTTCCAATTGTTATGCATTAGGTACAGCCTGGGCCATATCTTGTACGTTGTATACCCCTTCTGCCAAGTGATGTAAATTTTCATGAAAATTTTGTCCATTGAAAATTTGCATGAAAAGTTTCATGGCAAAAGTTTGAGACTTTTCAATTAAAAAAATATGTATATTGTGACAATATGGGCCCAAGTTGTTACAGAAGAAATTAGAGTTTGAATTCACTCGTAACAATACTAAAACGATTTTCTGAACCACCACATTATAATAAAACTTGCAATGAAAGAAGAAATGATGAGTAGTCTCTGCCAATATTTAAATGTTGATAACTGGGTTTAGTAGGCCCTTGATAATTTTCTGAACATTTTAATAGATCTTCACTAAATGTGTAGACATTTTGTCAATCAACCAGTGGCGGATACAGGGGGGGGGGGGGGGCGATGGGGGCGATCGCCCCTCCCATGAAATAGAAAAGATGAAAATGAAAGAAGGAAGAGAGAAAGAAAGAAAGAAGAAAAAGAGAAAGAAGGAAAGATACGGATTGATGGATAATAACGTATATAGATTCATATTTTACATTGCCTAGAAAATCAAATATCAGATGGGCACCTTTAGTTCTATAAGAATATTGATTTTGGCATCTAAATCTCATCCGAAACACGTTGAATCATATTTAAAAAGGTGTAATTCAAAGAAATTTGATGTACTGTTCCAAAATGACAGCTCTGGTCTAGTCTTATTTGTTATTGTAACCTGCAGTTACAATAACTATGATTGGCAAATATCAGTTGGGCACCTTTAGTTATTTAGGACAATTGATTTTTTCATCTAAATCTCTTCTGAAACGCTTTAAAACGCGTTAAAAAAGGGGTCATTTAAAAAAATACCTGCGGGGCCAGAAGGGGGCCTTCCCCCCCGCGGGTCGCCGGCTCCGCGTTAACTCGCCGTTGCACAACTGTTCTTATTTGGCATTTTCTTTTTCAAACTGAGATCGCCCCCCCCATGAATATGACCTGGATCCGCCCCTGCAATCAACTGTAGGTGGACCAACTGTTTTGTATTGTCCTAGTTCGAAGTCCTTTGAAAATTTTCTATGTCTATTTGAAGAGTGGATAAAGGAAGAAAATTTCAATTACTGGTAATTTGCATTGAATGTGTTTTTGAATGTGAATTTGAATAAAACTCAATGAATTAAATGAAACTCAATGATTTTTTGGGGAAAATCATTGAAAAAAAATCAATGGAATGAATTAGATGAATCCCTTGAATTTTATTAGATTCACAGAAAATTTACAATGCTTTGGACATTTTCTGAAAATTTTCATTGAACATTTTCAACGTCCCATCACTACCTGTGCCATTCAGAAACACAATCGTCTTTTCTTTAAAATCCACCTATTTTGATATTCTGCATAAAAATACAAAGAGCATACAGATGTCAAAACCTGTGTTAATGTTTCATCATTTTCAAATACCAGTACCGGTACCATTATTATCTGTTCAGGATGTGTTTGTTATTAGACCAAACCTAGGTCTGGTCTAATCTCAAAATCAAGTCCACGTTAAATTGATCCAAATTGAAAATATTTTATATAATGACAACCCTTCATTCAGTCAAAATTTAGTCATTAGATTACCGGCACACCAATCAGTCTCAAACGTATATTGCATTCTATGAATTGGGTGAAAGGGAAAGAAAGAACAGCAGCGTACCAAGGTTTATGAGTAGAGATAGGTCTACTCATGTGGAGAGCCGTTGAAAAGAACATAGAGATTATATTTCTACACACAAGATTTTGACGTTTCGGCTGTTGCCTTGGTCACAGTAGCGTAGGTAATCTGTGACCAAGGCAATAGCCAATTCATATATCAAGCCTCAGGCTATTCTCCTATAGGCCTTCACACCAAGTCATTTGATATACAGGAAACCCTCGTTACTCCTAAATCGCAAGGACCCAACAAAATTGATTTCGATTTATAAATATTCTGATTAACCTAAAAGCCATTTTTCCCCGCTTAGAATATAGTCAGTTTCATATTGCGCGCTAGAGGAAGCTATGAGCCGTTGCTAGGGGCCTCGCAGATTGTGTGTACTCGGCAAGCTCCGTGACGCGCGATCCTCATATCTAGGATATGAGGATCGCGTATTAGGCCCGTTTCTATTGGCGTTCGGCCGTCCCGAGTCGGACGAACGAGTATTCCAAGTTAAAACTTCACCACGGTCGACTGCGTTCGGACGGATTCGACCAGATGATGACACACACAAAACATGGAACAGCTGAGCGTACTTCGACTCATTGTCGCGCTTCAAATAAAAACGATGGAAATTGGGAAAATAATGATGAATGTGAGGAATTTACTCTTCAACTTTTTTGGATTAGCCAAGCCGAAATCATTGTTAAAGCAATTGAAGGAACGAAATATTAGTTCGAATTACGGTTTAGCTGGAATTCGGATTAACCATATTCATTAACATTGAAATGCTCATACCTTCAGCTGGGGACCAACTTCAAGTTCAAAATACCATCTCCTGCCATCTCCTTACTCCTTGATCGGGACTACTTTTGAATGATGAAATATTGGCTTAGCAGAATTGATAGAAGTCCTGACTGGAAAGAGGTATATCGTGTTCTAGTCAATGATAGGGATAAAAGACAGTTACCAGTTCTAAGCGATAAGCCGTAGATTACGTTCACAAGGTATTACTTGTATTACATTCCATGCTTTTGTCTGTTTCTAGGCAAGCTGTTGATTTAGCAACTCAAACAAATGAGGAATTTGAACAATTGACTGTTTATGTTGCACAGGATTGTACAGGTAAATCTGATTAATGTACTTCAGCCGTGCTTGACTGCCCGTGGCCCTGACCTTGACAGCAGTCATGTGTTGGCTCCTGTTGTTGTACAGAGGATGCTGTGTATTCTCCGTGCATCTCGAGAGAATATTCAGTGCCGACAGGGAGGGGAGGGGAGGATATGTTCACATAGAAGTGAGAAAGGTGGTGACAGTCTACTGATGCTAACAATTGGTTGTTGTTGCTCAACGACCCCATCAACAGCTAGGTTATATGGCGCTAACAATTGCTATGACTAACAGTCACCTTATTGACCTCACCTTCACAATGGAATAATAAAAAAGGATTCGGTCTCCTTGAACCTGATCCATATCTGTTTACGTATAAAATGATTGTATTTAATATGCTTGACTTGAGTATCAATAACTATTCAAGTTGAGTCATCCAGAGACATGTCATTTTCACATGAGCTATAAGTGCGATACAATTGGAAGTCATCAGAAACCATACTTTTTGTGTTATCCTCATGTCCAAGGATGTTCAAAACCATTCAAGTCGAGTTCTTTTTCACTATTTGAAGAAATGAATGTGTTTTACATCGTTATATCAACTTATAACTGAAATATGGCACTATTTGTAAGAAAATAGCTATTTTCAAAGAAACATTGTCAGTTACACTCCTTTTCTCAAATCGGATGCAAGTGCCATGAAAATCCAAATTTTTCCGTTCCAATTCGTTTGAATAGAATATTATTTACAAACATTCGTTGGTCCGTGGCAGTCATTTACAATTCTATTCTAGTTTGTACAGTTGAATTTTTTCATGTGGAGCATATTGACGTCAATGTGCACATGTACAGTCTCTTCATAACTTGCTCACTGCTCTAGCCAGGAAGAGATTGAAAATGGCTTCTCATATGTGCGTGCATCATTTTTATTCCAGAGCCTTTACGTTTGTCCCGAACATTTTTGATGCTAAATTAATGCTAATTTCAAATTTTACTAATGCTTTAAATAAAATGTTATTTTCAAAGTAGTCTATACTAGAAAACGAAATAATTAACGCCATAATTTTGTGCCTCGAGCTAGACATTGCCTGTGCAATAAATCCCCTCGTATTTCTCCATAATTTGATGCCAACTTACCGTAGTTCCCTACTACAGATATAGGAAATACAAAGTTATATATTGTGATGATTTGTAAATCAAACTCTCTTGGTCCCAAATCGCTAGTTTATTACTGTAAAGTCTTTGTTCAATTCAACGTGTTCCTTCTGACCAATACAAAATGAATGCAGTGTTTCCTATCCAAGTATTTTTTATCTTTGCGATGACATTTCTATCTGGTGTGTTCCAAAAAAAGAACCATGCAATCAGCTGATATATGCCCCACGGCACTAGACCACCGTTATCACGCTAGAGGTAACAGTTGAAACGATGACAAACTGTGTCTTTTTTAAACCATAATGTCAGTTTTCCCCTCGCCCCAACTTCTCCGTACAGTTGGTGTATATCTCCCAACGCCCAAGTAGGTGGTATAATTGTCGGTCCATTGCCGCACGCAGCATCTGGCTTGTTGGGGTCACTTCCAACACTGGACAACTGACCACATACAGGCAACAACATTTTTTTCACACTTGACTGTGTACTACCCCTCTCTATAACATCTACCATACCATTAAAAAAAAAATGTAAATTTTTCAAATGTCAAAGTTTTTAAAACACCAAACCTACAAATCCATTTTTCCTACTCCTCTGAGTTTTGAAATGATGAAGGTGTACTATATTAAGAAAAACATGTACATATTCATCATGTGATGACTTCTGTCTGTCCCAAATAATGTTTTAATATGAACTTCCAAGTGAGCTTATATTTGTTGAAATTTGAACTTGAACACTTACAGCAAAGCCACAAAACCAACTTTAACATTTCCAAAAGATGGTTTCATTTTGCCATGAGCTGGACGTTTGAAAAGTTTTTTTTCAAAGTGAACATTCCCAATTCTTATTACAGTAAGTTATTGAAGGTTCACGACATTTTCTCCACATTATTCGTTGATTTGAACAGGCGATTATTCACCCCAAGGCCATATCTGATGTTTGCGTTATGCTGCTCATTTTGAACCTCTTACTATTTAATGTTTTAGTCCATTGAATCTTGTGGTATACAAAATTATAACCCAATAATAATTGAATGAGTAATTAGCACAAGTTTCTATCCATTAATTGAATTTTCAGCTTCCCTATTAGTTATGTTCAAATGAAGGTTTGTTGGACATAAAAATGTTCTTCTATTTGTTTGCAGTTTATATTCAAGATGTGCTGGACCAGTGTATGTTTGATGGTGGTCGTTGGAAGTCTCTGGTGCTACTGGTGCCAGTGCGGTTAGGAGCAGAGAAGATGAACACCATCTACAGCCCTTGTCTGACATCCCTGCTCACGCTGGAACACTGCATAGGGATCATCGGCGGCCGGCCCAGACATTCACTCTACTTTGTTGGCTATCAAGGTACGTAGCTTCACCACCGAGACATCCGTCCCTCTCTTATGGAGCTTTGTCTTTGTGTGGTTTTTTGTTTTGGTTGGAAGCACTGCACAGGTCGCAGGGTTTAACTGATTGACATTAAACCTTATTCTATACGAGCAGACTTATCCAACTTAGAACTGTACCGTCTTGGGATTAAATCGGTTGGACCATTTTTGGGAAACACCATCCTAAAGTTTCTAAAACCCCATTTGATTAGGCTGAGCAAGAAAATTTGAAATATAAAATCCCTCCAAATAACTTCTGATTTTTACTGAATGTGAAAACATAAATGGTACACATTACTACGATTTTGTATGCAATTGAGACCAGCCATTCTGAAAAAAGTAATTTTTGTCATAGTTTTATTCATCAAATATAGAAATAATTGCAGAAAAATGTGGCAGAGATGGATTCTCGGCTCGCTAGATATGATAGTAACCGAATGATTAAGTATATTTTTAATGAATCGAGGTGTGTAGAGTTTTCAAGTATACTTACTATAGATATCTCGCTCATCTTACAACGCATATTCTGCGTTTGCCTAGTTACTTTATCAAGGAAATAATGATGGATAATGAATATAGTACTTATATGTGTGGGAATAGCCAGAAAATAGGGGCAGTCACTGTTATTGCCAATCAAGTCACATTTCAAATGTACACCTCAACGAACTTTGGTTTCTCGTTTGGTTTCTCTGCTGAATACATTTCGAATCTGATGTAGACCATACCAAATCAAATATTATCAGTAAAATGTTGCTCAAATTAATAATTCTTGATAAATTGAGTGAGTTATTCATTTACCTTCAACATCTGATCTGTTGATAAATTTCAATTTCTCATTTCCATTGATAAGTAAGTAAGCTTATATCCCTGGGCCCAGATTCACAAAGAATTTTATCTGGAAACGTTTTAGTGCAAAAACCACTCTATGTTGAAACCGACATAACACGTTCTAACTTTATCACTGTTTTATCTGTATACCCTATTCACAGAGAATGTTGAAGAAATTTTATCTTGGTGTCAGCTTTGACTGGCAACCAATGGTAGTAAAGAGCGGGGCATCAGTTAGTTTGTAGTAACGCAATATGAACATCAATTACTTGTTTTCTACAACAAGATAATATTTAAAATCAGAATGAAAGAATAAAATGTTCCATACATTTTTACGTTTGTTTTCTTCCAATTGTTGTGAATCTTTTTGATGTTGATCATCGAGAAGGCCTTGCATTTTGTTTACTGATAACTCTGTCAGCTGTCAGTCGAACTTCCTAAATGTGAGATTAGGATCGAATAATTGATATGATAATTGAAAATAGGACCATGTCCTCACTTCCAAACCCCACCAACAATCATTTTTATCTTCGAAACATGTACTGAGTGAATTTAAAATCAATTGCGAAGTGAGTGGTTGTTGTATCTCCACCATAACCAGTCAAGACTTTTGCTAACTTCAGAACCAACTATGTATTCTTGAAAGTTTTGCTCAAATTTTTTTGTGCTTAAGACTTGCAATCAAGTCTGGTGATAAGTCCTGAAGAGGTTTCAACTTATAACTTTGAAATAAAATTGTTTGTGAATCTGGGCCCTGCACTAATTTAGCTTGCAATACATGCACCAATACCTGACACTCCCCCATGGTGGACTATATGTTGTAGACTGGACTGTACCAAATTTGTTTCTACTTTGTTCCTATCTGTTGGCAGACGACAAGCTAATCCATCTCGACCCACATTACTGCCAGCAAGTAGTGGACGTTTGGGAAGCTCCGTTCCCTCTCTCCACTTTCCACTGTAGATCTCCACGGAAGATGAGTCTTTCTCGTATGGACCCTTCTTGTTGCATTGGCTTCTACGTCAAAACGCGGGATGAATTTGACAAGTTCATGACAAATGTCAAACCGGTAAGAGTAATGTGATTGTTTCACCCGAACCTGTGTTGGTGCTATCACGTGTCACTTGTCAAACTTGGCTATACTAGAAGTAGGGAAAGGATGCCACAGTTGAGCGTCGCATGCATGGCATGTGTTCCCATCAACTTGACTAGCAGCCTCTCATGTTGGCCGTTGGCTCACTTGCATGAACAGAACGTTGCTTTTGTACCTGTTAGTAATAAACTAGTAATGTAGCAGCTTCCAATGTGTGTGCTAGGCCTACTGTTGGCATATTGTAGTGAATATCACCGTTTTATTGCAATAAACAAGGAAAAGTGAGGGGAGACTGTACATGTGGTCACTGTTGAACAAGAATTGCTAGACTGTCTCACATGAAGCAAGTCAACGTCAAAAGTTCCGAGTACTGGGGCGCAGTCATGGACAAGTTGATCCGGTTTAGTATGCATGCACGTTGGTCAGGATCTATCTAAAAACTGGGGTGTAATTCATTAGTCAAGTCTATTCTATTTTTTCTCAATATGTGGTCCTTGCCATCTAGCGTTTGATTTAAGTGTACTTGTTGAGGCTATTGTGACATGAGACAATGAACAGCAACATTACTCGAGTGTGGAGTACTTTGTTATTTCACCAATAGTTATGACAAGTAATGCATTGTAGCCCACTCAGAAATAATGTTATGTTACTTATGATTGAAGAGGTAGACCTAGACGCACTTTGAACTATAAAGCGGGGTTTAAACAACGAATGATTAGCAAGTCACTGGCTCACTTCTGCCATGGCTTCCAGGGCGAGCCCGGAGAGAACATTGCAAGGCCTATAGCAAGCAGTGAAATACTGTAACATCGTGATCTGTGAAGGAGTATTCAGGCTGGGCACCCTAGATTGTCCTGATTGCCTTCTGATTCACCAACATCATGTTTTTGTTTCAGTTTTTAATTCCTCCGTGTGAAAAGGCAGACTACCCAATGTTTATATTCAGCCGTGGACGAAGTCAAGACGCCATGGTGGTACCGTCTCATTATAGCATACCAGAAGAAACAATACACAGATACGGAGAACAATCTAGTGACATAACTGACGACAAACTGGAATGTGAAGAATTTGAAATTCTGTAATGAATTATGACACTAAGGACATTTCGTTAATGACTAGTCATAATTTAAGAACATTATTATGATGATGAATGCAAAATCTCTTTTTATGATAATATATTTAAATGTAGCTGTTGATGAGGTAGTTCACCAGCACTATCAGTAGGTGCTCTATAAGAGCGAATCGTACGTGACTTATACTCAATTACATTCATGTTAGCTGTTAAGTATTTATTCTAACTTTAAAGTATTGTGGTACGAAATGAAACGAAATCAATTTATGTGTGAAAACATATATACATATATTAGGGTTGCAAATCGATCAGCAAAATGTGAAGTATACCGAAATGTGCTAGATCGAAATTATCGAAATATTAGAAATTCCATTTAATATCGAATCGAAATGATGACATTGATTATCGATCGAAATTATCAAGACAAATTCAGGTCTGAACCGTGTTTTTTAGTTGTCTGAAATCATTTTTTGACATTTGTGACCTGTAGTGAGAATCTGTCCAAGACACTGGTCACTGCAAGGGGCAACAAACGACTAACGACCCAGAATCACCCAGAATGGTCTCAATCATAGGGAGACTGTTGGTTGTCAGCGTGAAGCATAGGCAAACACCCGATCGTCTAGACAAAGTATTCAGTAATATAAAGTGTTCATAATATTTGACCAGACTGGTCATGTTAGCCCTCTCCCCCTCCAGTCATCAAAACCTTCCTCAACCAATATACTTACTGAGAAACGTGTTTGTGTTGTGTTGATACGTTCTAGAGATATGCCAGATTTGACAACTTGGGGGAAGACTGACTGACAATGTCAGGAAAATATTAACTGATGATAAATGAATTTATTGGTGTACTTGTGCCAATCAGTTATTTTCTTTCATAATTTACACGTTTTAAAGGAAATGGGAAAAAAATAAAGAATATTCTGTCTGTTCTATCTTCTGAATTTTATACACATAATATTATGAACCTATTGTTTTTATTAAATGTTTATTGTTTCTATGAAAGAGGTACGGCTTATTAGTTGATGTATAGTTTGTATTTTTGGGGTTATTTTTATTTATATTAGATTTAACGACACACTGTACTTATGACTAAAATGATGAATAAGATGGCGAGATGAAAGGTGATTTCTTGGGGTGTTTCTGGATAGTGGGGAGGAATTGGTTGTGGCCTGTTGTTGAGGAACCATCCCAGTATTAACCCGAACGACAAAGGGAAACAATGAAATACCCTGTCAGGATGAGCAACCATGGTGCGAATCGAACCCTGGTCTCCTGAATGAGACTTGGGCGCAAAATGACCTTGCTGTCGACGCGCCTTCAAACCCGAATACTAACTAATGAGGGTTCAGTGTGCTAGCCACTTGTCCACTTTCTCAGTAGTTATTTTTCCCTAATTGATTGTTCCTATTGATGAAATTAATACGGCAGTCGGCAGGCGTAAATAATGAGAAATGGAAGTCAAGTGCACGTCGGTTCGTGTTTTCTTGATTGATGAAATATATATTGTTGAGACATAGACAGAGAGATATAGACATCATAGCTACAAATTGTTAACGGGCTGGTTTGTATGGCTTGCTGCTTGCTCTTTCAAGTCTGCAATATGGCCATCGCAATCTGACACAACTGACAGCTTGCTATTTGTTTATTCAATATTGAAATGATCAAATAAATTGATTTTGATATCGATGGAAACCATGATATCAAAAATCAATCAAAGTCGAGAACAAAAATATGGTAACCGTATATTATATTTGTAAGTGTATTTATTGCCGTTTCTTATAAAGCACAATTCGAGAATTCTTTAAACATTGTCAGTTATACGGTAATTGGAAGTGGATTGAAATTACTTGAGGGAAATCATTAATGTTGGAAAAGTACATCTAGATAGAGAAATGCAAGTCCATTGAATAATCTTGTCAATTATTGAGATAATCTTCAATGCAGTAAAACTGATTTGTCCTGAGAAATGTCATTGTTTTTGTCTTGAACTCGAGCCTGCTGTTCACGTCTTTGATCAGAAGAGGTAGTTTATTAAACAGTCGATTTCCTGATTGCACAGCCCCTTTAACTGTCGATTCTAGTCTGCTGTAGCTATGAGCAAGACAGAGCCTCTTATGTTGTGACTATGATTTTTTGATACCTATTTGGTCCTTCTGAGGCCATCCTCACACAATAAATTTGGCTATAGTTGACAAACCTGATCCCCTCGTTACTTCAATAGTACCTACTTCTTGCAGACGAAGATCTGAACTTGGTAAACAATCAACAACCATTCTGATGTAGGCTGTTGCTTCTCTTCTAGTTCAAAATCCCCTGGTGGAATTGTTGATATATGCTTTCGAGACGGGGTGTTGGCAGCATTCAACTCTTTACCCGGAGTGTAAAATATTTTATACGAGCATCTCATCAGGCGTATTTGAAATCTTTGTAGCCGTGGTGAAAGATAGTCTAAAAACTTGGTACATAATTTGAATCGGCGGTCTTTGGTCGGTTTCTAAATTTATTTGTAACCCTGCTATGAAATGTTCAAACTGCTTGCAAGCCCATGTTAACGCCAGTGCTTCTCTCTTGATTTGTGCATAACGCGATTCTGTCACTGAGAGTGTTCGGGATACGTATGCAATGGGGAGTATGCTGTGGAGCTTATGTAACTGTTCTTCCTCATAACTGAAGATTCTCAAATGTAAATGAGAAGAGGAGGTGGTGTAAGCATCTATGTCCACGAGAAAAAGGGTATTGAGTCCAGACCACGCGCAGTGAAATCTTTCGAACGAACATTTGAGACATGCGCAATAGATGTCATAGGGGACAAACCGTTCACTATAGTCACTGTCCATCGTCCATCTAACCAAGGAAATCTGGCAGCTTCCCTCACGGAACTCGAAAACCTGCTTGATAGTCTGAGTAGAGCAAACAGACACCTGATAGCATATAATGATTAGTGATGATTATTGTTTGCTTAACGACCCCACCAACAGCTAGGTTATACGGGGGTACGAATGAGCTGGTGATAATGAAACTATGAAGTGATGATAAGTGAAAGGACGTCTACAAAAACCCATGCCTTATGCGGTATTCGAACCCACGCCTAACGGTGACTGCAGTGTCTGAAGCGTGCCTCAGCTGACTGAGCCAACGAGGGCGGCTATAGCATATATATAATCAGAAAAGATATTTAGGCCCTATATATATATATAGAGAGAGAGAGAGAGGGACTATATAATCAAAAAAGAGGAACTCAAAACTTCCTTTGAAAGTTACTGATGCAGAGTTTTTTGTTTGAATGTGTATGAGTATTTTCATCAGTTTTAAAATGTTAAAGAGCAAAAATTTCCATGGTGTCCTTCCCATGTTGGAATAGTAGTTTATCATAATCAATTCAATAATTACTTTTCCACATTGCGTACGCATTCTGGAAGTAAAATCTGTTCAGAAAGAAATGTGAAAAGAAAGTAAATTTTGTTCCTCGTTACCAATTAAAAGTAACTTGATTTCCGTGAAAAGTAACCTCTCATTAAATTTCCCGAAGAAGGCATGCGTTCATAGGAACGCGTTCTTTTCATCATGTTCCTATCCGACTCTGGTAATGTATATATAATTATGTATATATGCTCATGTCTGTTGAGTTTGTTTGATGATTTAGGGGGGGGGGGGGGGGGGGGGGGGACTAAGGAGAGATTTTCATTTCTTTTCAACATTCGTCGTTTTTTTTATAATGATTGATTTTTATGTCTATTTGAGTAATTTGTTTGAAAATATTGACACATATCAATGGTCATGCATGAAATTAATTATTTAGTATCACTGTGCATCGAGCCGTCTACTTATTTTCAATTTATCAATTTACATCGTCAATCTTCAGAGGGCATTTACTCCAATACATGTTTAGTCACAGAACAAGAATTGGTTTTCCGTTTTAATTAAAACGTAAAAAATTCTTGCCATAAATGTTGTTCAATTATCTTAATTTTTTTGTGAGTGTTCATTACAGTATTAGTTTATCCAGGGCTTCACATATCGCTTTTGTGATATTCCATGTAACAATGGAGATAAAATCTGAATACTAAATACATTTTATATTAAATTCATTGAAAATAAACAACAGATCGTAAATAAAATCATATCTTGGAATATAACAGGAATATCAAAAAAATGATTTGTGAAACCCTTAACAATACTTGGGCAACATTTTCGTGAAAAAAAAATGAGAAAAACGGAAAATTAATTTCATTGTTGAAAAATTCGTAAAAACCAAACATTTATGTCCATTGTTGATTTTTTTTTCAGTTTCAGCATGATGGTTATCTATGTGCGAAATTTGAAGTGTATATAATCAATATTAACAAATATAGGATTTTCACCCGAGTCCTTAACTTCATGAAACTGCTTCGCTAAGACCCCAATGAAATGGAATCATTAGAAAAAAAATGTGGTTCTCATAAATGTAGAAACAATTCCTACCAAAAAAATCAAAATTGTCTCCAAAAATTATTTAAAAAAAACAGCAATTTGCACTGAATTTGTATACAGTCATACTTATAAAGAACTTTTCTTTTTGGCATGGAAAACCCAGAGTCGAAATCATTCTGTCATTAGAGGCCACAGCCATTTCACCGGGAGTAAAGCTGGGATTAAATTAAAATATCCCACCCTCAAATAATTTACACCCTACCCATGATCAATTTTTTTTCTGATACATGTATAGGTAATAGGTATACATATATACAGATACATATTATATAAATATTAGTTATTTAATTAATAATTGATTATAAAACTATGTTGAAGACATGTATTCTTAATGATTGGTTTCTAATATCCTTAGTTAATTAGCTGATGTTCCGACATTCGTATTATGTACAAATCTACAGCAATGTAAATAAAAATAGGACTAATACAATTTTTCGTGAGGCATCAGGATAGGTACCTCAAATAGAACATTATAAATATTAATATGATATCATTCTATGATGATATTAAATGTGTAAAACTATTATATCATTATTGTGTAGGCCAATAATATAGGATAAGAACATCCAAGTTCCGGGGGATTTCAAAACCATCGAAATGTAAAAAGTAATCCCGACAACTAAGTTTAGGCCAAAATGAAGCCAGTTGAGTCGATCAAAAAACACCTAATGACGTAACCTTCCATCTCATTCATCGACACCAATAGTCATCAGTACATTGCATCGTTCAACCTAATAGCATTTTAAATTCTAACGTTGACACAAAAATTCCATATTTGTCACTTATTTGTATTTTGGCAGCATACTGGCTACATACATACTACATACATCGAATCAGAAATCAATAGTAGCTTTCTAGAGTTGGTACACTTGAGTACAGAATGTATTTCCTGAATTGCCTAGGTTAGCATTGCACTTTTTTCCTCTGTTTTGGCGATACAATAATCCACTAGACAAAACAGAATAATGTGACAGAGTTGTGCCTAATCCCCTATGTGCGTTTCTTGTAATTTGGCCCATGTGACTACAAATAATATATTTTTTTTCTTTACGCTACAGTTGGCAATGTGTTGAGTATTAGTCATCAGCAGTCAGTAGGCGTAAAGTACAGATTGTCGAAAATGTAAGCAAAGTTAGTCAGTGCAAGTTTATCTGGCAGATAATTTTTGTTTCTCCCGTGTTTTGTCCATTGTTTTCACTATGCAGGGAGTTGAAGTAAGGCGTTTGACTAAAAGCTGTGTCTTCCTAGTCCGTATTTGTTGACGGATTTTAGTAGGGAATTGTGAAATATGGAAATATCTGGAGGCAGGCCCAGTAGGGCTCGAGTTCGTCCCCATTCAAACTCGGCTCGGTTACTTATTTATGGCGATGATAAATCTGTCGTCAAAGTGAAATCAGCTGACGAGATGAATCCGAGGCGCTATTCTGATTCTGAGGATACAGCTTCCAAACCAAACACTGCAACGGGAATGTCAAGTAAGCAACACTTTGAAAAAGTCAGCAGGGGAGCTGCTGTAGGCCTAGGCCTAAACTTACAGAATCAATTTTCAGGCCTAGGCCTAGCCATAAACTCAGTGGCCTAGCTGCTCTGCTTTCCTGACCTAGGTTGAAGACTCATAACATCCTAGGGCCCAGATCTTTGACCTGTAGCCCTTAGACCTAGACCTATTCTTGGGTAAACGCATAATAATTTCAGTGACAAAGCCCTATGCTGAATGTGCTAGGCCTAAGCCTATATTATTGAAATCTAGGCCTACAAATTCAATGGATAGGCCTATACCTACTAGGCCTAGCATGAATTAGCCTGGGTCTGGGCATTGGTCTGGGCCTAGGCCTACCTATACATAGGCCTAGTCCTACTCAAAATTTGCCTATTCGCATAGTCCAGAACATACAATCATTGAGTTTGTAATGTAATACAATGGCTCACAATTTTTTTATACCTGTTTCGATTAGTTGTTCCATAGAGAATAAGCACCAGACCTAAAGATTGATAGGTCTACTCGAATACACAACGACACAACCATTTAACTACGTAGGCCTACCGGTACGGGTATAACCACTTACTGGTACGCCTGACTTTTCAAGATATGGATGAGGCTTACCTCCGCCCTTCCATTTTTCTTACTGGGCACAAATCTTAAGCTTAGGTAGATTGATACTAATTAAAGTGATGTACAGTGTTTTGGTTTAATGGGCCTAGTTGTCGATTGATTGTCCACATCTTTAAATAACTTTCCCAATATTCAAGATGAATTTTACGATTTAAAATTTAGGTCATGGCCATTCCTCAACCAAATGATTCAATGTGCCCTTAGAAGCTATTATGAGTCAAAATTTATTTGCTAATATTAGTGCAGGCACACTAACTTCTTTCATTTGAAAATGTAATTGTTAAATATGCTGTTGGCCTATTCTCACCAATCTGTGTTAGGGTTAGGCCTATGTTAGGTGGTGCTGGATGATGGTTATGGTAATGCTGTGTTTTTATGAATGTTCAATCACTTCGCAAATCGGCATGGAATTAGCGGTGTGAAAGCGATTTTGCGGTGATGGAAACACAGCATCAGACATGGCAGGGCTTGGGCAATGGCCTAGGGTCCATTCGACACAAATCTTACACTACCACCAAAAAAACCCTAGAATACAACACCCTTGAAAAGATTGGTCAAGGACCTTCCGCATTCAATTGGGCCTAAATGAACATAATATTGTAGGTCAGTACCGGTAATGAAAGCTCTGCAAAGTGATTGGTGGTCTGGAGTAGGCCTATATTACCATAGTGAACTCAATGGTAGGCCTACTTGCATTTTTGTCGAGTTTGAAAATATGTTTGTGTTTACGATATTAGTTGTCATGTAGAGCCATTTTCTACTAACACACCAGTTGAGTACAGGACATTTAGAGTGTTCTAGCTTTAATTGTGAAATACTGGAAGCATATTTTCGTATTATTATTTTTTCATCAATATCATATTTCACTTTGTCTAAAATCTGGGTGTAGGCCTATTGTATAGGCCTAAATTATAATATTTATACAAATTTTAAAAATAATTGATTGTCAGTCGTTGCGGACAGGACACACAAGACTAATGCTCCAAAATACTTACTACAATGAATCAAATTTGTCTGATTAGGCCTACATTGAATCAATAATTATTTTTCAACACATTTTGGAAAGAATACATTGCAAGACTAGGCCTATGTTGAGAAATTACCATTTAGATTTAAAAAAAAAAATGTAGGCCTATCTCTAAGTAGGGGTTTGAAAAATGGTGCAAGATGTGGACAAGAAAATGCAGACAGGACACTAATGACTTGCAGAGAAAAATAGTAGTACCGGTAGGTCAACCCATTAATGGGGAAGTTTACTTTTAAAACGAACATCTCACACATTTAGTTTGCATTATGAATGAATTGGTCTACGACGTTTCAAAAAATCCGAAATCAGGTTTTTTGCTTTGCTGTAGGCCTACAAATTTTACGTGCGGTACATCAAAAAGTTCTTGATTCTTTTCTCTCCTTAACATCGGAAACTTGACACAAAGTTATAGTTTCCCCGTAAAGGTAAGGGATGGGAGCCCAGGATTGTTTGAACAAGGCACCACAAGGGCGATCTTACCACCCCAATTACTATTATTACTATACGTACAAAAATTTACTTTACGTAAAAAATGAATGCACTTATTTTGAAAGTTTTCCCTCAACATTGGTACCAGCTACCAGCACCATGTGCACACTGAAACTAAACGTAAATGATTGAACTTGAACTTAAATTCGATCTAAAATATTTAATGGATATTTTTATTTGATATAGGCCTAAAATATGTTTGAATATTTTTTTTTGAAACCAACATACATGTGAAAAAATTCGTTCAAGTGTCCTGTCCGCACCGAAATTTTTGAGAAATCTTGATACAAATGCTTGTTTTTTTCACAAGGATTTCTTAAAAGATGCAATAATAAGATTTTCACATAGCTTGAACTCGGCCCTTTACAGTGATATACAACAGTAGGCCCTAGATGGGTTTCAGTGCAACTGGAAGTCACATATATTTGGTTTCATGTTGAGTAAAGAATGGCCCTGCAGGTTTAATGGCAAAGCTTGAGATGTCACAGGGTCTGGATCCAAAGGCATGATTTGTGGGCTGGCTGGTATTTGCCTGAACTCAATTCAAAGTGACAAAGGCACTCTACACAAAATGCAAAACATTGGCTCAACTAGGCGTAAATGTTCTACTCAAAACCAAAAATCATCTTACCTAATAGAAGACTCAAGGCCTATTGAAAATGCAGGACAAATGTGTGTTGCTGGAAAGTCGGCCTATCAAGGGTGCCGACTCCGTGGGTGCTCAGGGACCAAAGCACCTGTCGGATCATTCCGATGGGGTGCAGAGATCTCCTTGAAAATTTGGCTCAACCACTAGGCCTAAGTTCGTGGGCCTATATATAATTTCGATTCAATATTTTCCCAGATATCAGCCTAATTTCAAGTTACCGATATACATTTATAAGGCTACATATCAAATCTTGGAAAACCCATCTAGGGTATCTCCGAAAATCCAAATGTTCAAACTGTCGGAGAAATTGGGTTTTCTGAGATATGGGTTTTCGAAGTTTTGTATTCCCCAATATGTGGATTTTCTAAGATTTTGATTTTCCAAGATGTGGGTTAAATTCTAAATTTGTTTTTTCAAAGATGTGGGTTTTGTAAGATTTGTTTTTTCTAAGGATTTGATGTGCAGCCATTTTTATAATACTGAAAATATCAGTGTTGATGTTTCTAAGAAGAATCTTTTGGCCACATGAATTTCGAGCCTCTTTCGAACGAAAATGAATAGGCCTAAGGGAAAATATATAGGCCTACTGGTACTAAATTCTTGATAACCAAACAATGCTGAAAGGATTGAAAGGCAATTCTGAAATGGCAAAAGTTGAAGCCAAGATGTTACAAGTGTAGAGATGCAATGACAATGATAGGAATGGGGATAAAGCAATATTCAACCAAGGTTGTATTGTGATAAGCTAGGCCTACATGGACCAGAGCGTAAATCCCAAGTTCGGATTGGAAACCTAAGTTTCACATGTTGGTCAATAGAAGAAGAAGAGCGGTAAAAGCGGTAGTCTGAACTGTTTTGTTGTTTCAGAACTGGATGAGGTGTCCAACTTGGTGCGCATGCGATCTGCCCTTGGCCAGTCAGCACCTTCACTGTCCACCAGTATGGTAAGTAACAACTATCTGGAACACAGTTTTCATTTCCTCCAGCTTACATTGAAACAGTGAAACGTGGGACACGCTCACTTATACCGCAGGCTTGCCTGAGCGTGTTTCTTGCAACTGCAGAACAAGTTGCACAACAATTGAAGAGTATGCACGATGAACTGTACCTGTTCAAAATCGTGCCAACAAGTTATTATCTTGAAGAAATAATTGAAAGTGATTTACAAAATATTGATTTAAAAAAAAAACATCCCCACTGTTTTTCCTGTTTATTTGTGCAGTTATAATTATAATATCTATATAGTTTATACCGTTAAAATTATACCGTCAGTATTCAATTAAACGATAATCTATAATCTTGAAATAATCGGGCCTACTGTTTGAATTCTCGCTTCTGTAACATTTTACGATAATACACTCTGCACGTTATCTGGTGCCTTATATTATTTTATACACAATTCCGGTTGATTTTGGTGAAGTGTGTCCTGGCCCGCGGCTGGGAGGCAGTCGGCCTTGAGCGTTTGGTCGTATCAATTCACGTCGGTCTGCGACGTTAAGGGGAACCCACCCAGGAAAATATATAAAATATTTCATTATTCATTGATGTGTTAAATAGTAGGCCTAGGTGTAGGCCTATATTAAACATTTCAAATTGAATTGAAAAAAAAACTTCCTCTATCAGGTAAACTACATTTCGCCAGTAAACCTAGGCCCTACGGTTACGGCAAGTTGAAAAATATCAAAAATGTTGGTGACAGCATTCGGCCCTCTTTTTTGGTTCACATTATGCCCATTTCGAGAAAAATATGGATAGGCCTATATGCATCCATAGTGTTAGTGCTTTATTCGTGTCTACCGGTACTGATATATTGATTTGTCTTGTATGTTGCCGCCTGTTCTTGTTCTGTGCTAGCCACTGCGCTGTGAACTGTGTGTTGTGCTGCTCCTAAGCAAGCGGTGTGTTTGTTTGCAGAAAGAGTTATGCATCTCACGCCGTAGCAGTCGTGCATCTCACCGCAAGAGCTTCATCTCAACCACTTCGCCTACTCTACCTCGATGCCACTCACCCATGTCAGGTAGGTCTACATGACTTGATTGTTTCATAACTATTAGGTCAACACATGATTGTGTGCCTTTGAAGAGTCCTTACAAAATACTGATATGACACATTTGTAGTGCCTGAGCAGCGCTGCCAGATTGAGTAACACACGCTCGAGTAGTATATGAATCGAGTGAAAGGGAGAGAAAGAACAGCAGCTTACCGAGATTTACGAGTAAAGATGGGCCTACATATGGTGGAGAGCCGTTGAGAAGAACACAGAGATGATATTTGTACACACAAGATCAACGTTTCGGCTGTTGCCTTGGTCACAGTAGAGTAGGTAATAAAGACTGCTTGTTCAGGTGGGTGTGTGACTGAAAACAATAAGTTGAATTGAGAGGGAAGGGGGGGGGGGGAGGGGTTGTTCCTAGAGTGGTGAGTGGTTGCATGCAGAACTACTTTGTCCATGTCGTCAGGGTCGATATTGCAGTCTGCCCTGTCACCATTCATACGGGTAAGTAGGGTATTGGTGTGGTCGAGCCTTTCAGTTGGTAGATGATGTTCACCTTTTTTCAGGTGTTCCGTTTCAAGATGGGATAGTAAAGTCCGGTGGCGTGGCTGTTGAAGGTGGACGTCATTTGAGTAATACATGTCCCCAGTGGCATAGCTTGATATTTGATGCTATATTTGTGTTTCAGCAAGCCCACTCGAGAGCCCTCGAATGTCTCCAAGCCAGCACTTTGCTTTTGCGCCGGTCAAACGCGGAGATGGTAGACGCTGGTCGGTGGCGTCTCTGCCATCCTCAGGTTACGGTACAACTCCTGGCAGCTCAAATGTTTCTGTGAGTGATCAATCAAGTAGGCCTACTACTAGCTTTACTGAGCTTAGTTTGGATCGAATAATTTAAGCAACATATGAGGTAAATGCCACTTTTAGCTTAGAGTTGGTAATATGAAGTCTAGATAGCAAAGTTCTGTACATATTTGAGGAAAAATAACAAAAATCATCATGATCATTGCCCTGAAATGAGTTTTTGAAGAATAAGTGGAATTGCTCCAGCTTGTACTCACGTTGTTTGTGGTTTTCAGTCTCAGTGCTCTAGTCAGGAGAGGCTCCACCAGCTCCCGAACCACCCGACATCGGACGAGCTCCAGATGCTGACGTGCCACTTCTCTTCCAACGACAGCAATCCTTGCCTGGAGGACGACGGCCGCCGCTCACCGTTCCACCGCCCGCGCTCACGCAGTCTCAGGTGAGCCAGTCGACTGGTTCTGTACTCGACACGAGTCGACACATGGCAGCTCGCTAATCACCTTCTTTCTTCCCCCAAGCAGCAGTCCCAGTCGATCACCCATCGTCGACGATGGCATCGTCATGATGAATACGTTATACAAGGAGCGCTTTCCAAAAGCAACACAACAAATGGAAGAAAGATTAAACAGTTTTATTAACGAAAACAGATTATTCGAAGCAAGCAATGCGTTTGAAAACCTTGGCAAAGATTCGGGACCAATAATCAGATTTGTTCATCATCAAGTATTAGAAATGGCAAGAGATTGCCTTCAAAAGTCTGAGGAAAAGCTTGTTACAAGCCGTTATTTCTACGAGATGTCTGAAAACTTGGAACGGCTTCTTAATGAAACTAAGGAGAAATCGCTCGAAGCTTCGTCGCTATTGACCAGCTTGGTAAAGAAGTTACTGCTGATAATTTCTCGACCTGCCCGCCTGGTTGAATGCTTGGAGTTCGATCCTGAAGAGTTCTATCATATACTGGAGCAGGCAGAAGGCCATGCCAAGCAGTCGCACGGAATCAAGGCAGACATTCCCAAGTACATCATAGCAAAGCTTGGCTTGAACAGGGATCCAATTGCAGGTAAGAATGTCGTACTTATTGCCAGATAAGCCTGTGACATAGCTTGCCGTTCCATGTTGAACATTTCCATCGATTTTCTACTTGACAACTGTGTAATTAAAAAATATACAGATGGAAGTGAGTTGTTCGGGTACTAGAAATAATGGGAAAATATACCATAGATGGAACCCACCTTTCATTGTTCAAGGTTTGTAGGTTTTAGAGTTTTTTTAGTGATGGTCATGGTTAGCGAGGGTTTGATTTGTGTCGAATATACAACAGTACAGTAATTTCATGGTTTTAACTTTACCCTACCTAACCATAGGCCCAATCATCATTCACGACTGTCTCACATTTAACCTGAAAAATACCAGGTTACACAAACATAAGGCATATTTACCGAATGATGTTGTTATGCAGTTTGTATATTCATTCATCATTTGAAAAGTTATAGGCCCACGGAATATAAAATACTACTGATGTCGTGTTCACACTTTACAATATAAATAGTTGAAGCAAGAAACACTAGAATTTAATTTTGAGTTGGACCTACAAACTGATTGGTCATGGTGCAAACTGTTCTAGCCAATGACAAAATATAATAGATTAATACGTAATTAACAAACTGGCCAACCCAGACAAGCATTTTGTGAGCACTGGTCATTTTTTGGTACAAATAAAAACATTCATACATTCATGCTCAAATTGTATGCAATATTTCGACCTTAGGCACGGGTTACATTTTTTGCTTCCTATTACGAATCATTAAAAACTCGGAAAGTGCACATCGAAATTGAAACAAAATCTGTGGAAATTGAGTGCCAACCCTGCTTGAAAGACATGCTCAACAAGCGACAAGAAGAAATTACTACTTTACCTTGAAGTTGAAATATTAAAACAATAAATTGTTATTTGTTACATTGCATTGTAATAGAGATCCGTAGGTACTAGGTACAATACCTTACAAGACGGATGTTTGCAATAAAATACCTATGGTCAAAATTATAGGCGTACTGTTTGATATTATACTGTTTGATGTTTCACCAGACTAAAAACATACTAAAATGAAAAACTTTCCAAAGAAACTATTCAACATGAGGGAGCATATAGATAGGATAAAACTTACATGAATAAAAAATGTTCTAAAGAGGTCCTACTGTATTCAATAAAATAGTCTTTCTTATGCCTAGCTCTGTGCATTTTATGTTCTGCAGATATTTTACAATTTTTTTTGTTTCAAATCATGTGCTACCAATTTTTAATGTTTTCTCAGAATCCATTCTCCAGGCAATCAATCTCAATATTCATGTATCAAGGACGTCTCAAGTCGCATGTATGGTCCATGCCTCAATATTGTGCAAGCATGTATGCTGCTAATAGTTCAGTGATAAAATGATTACTTTCCAAGTGTCTTGTATGGATGTGTGTTACAGAACTACAAGAAGATCTTTGTCAGCTGGAGAAGGAGAGTAGTGACTCGACCGAGGTGTTTGACTTATACATTCCACATTCTTCAACGCCAAAAGATGAGAAAGAGCCCAAGGTAAGGCATTTCGTGTTCTATATTTTAGTTGCTCATAATTTGCCGATGAGTATGCCGGTAGATGATCAGTAATGACAGTATTATGCTGATGTTAAGATATTATTATGTAGGCTAGCAATTCTAGACTATTTTTATAACGTCAGAGTGACTCGTTGAAAAAAATTGGTCTAAACATAGGCCTATGTTTTTACGAGTTTCACATAATAACGAGTTGCGTAATGCTTTGAATTATAACCATCGTTATTTCGATCTCGGAGAATTGAAAGTTATCTCGGTCCCCGACCCAAGGTGTAGGGAATAAATGCAGTGTTTCCTATCCCAAGTATTTTTTATCTTTGCGATGACATTTCTATCGGGTGTTTTCCAAACAAAGAACCATGCGATCAATTGGTATACACCCCACGGCACCAGACCACCATTATCACGCTGGAAGTAACAGTTGAAACAATGACAAACGGTGCCAATTTTGAACCATAATGTCAGTTTTCCCCTCGCCCAAACTTCTCATCTCCATACAGTTTGTGTGCATCTCCCAACACCCTAAGTAGGTGGTATACTTGTCGGTCCATTAGTTACTTATAATTGATAATAGACAGCATCCAGATATCGTTGGTGGAAAGGCAAAATG
>OU015463.1:46239605-46429605 GCA_907164805.1 Brachyptera putata
AACTCGGCCAATTCTCAGCTGTGTTCTATAGTGTGCGAGCAGTCAACTTGATATCCCCGGGCCGTGTTTTAGTGCTCGTTGTAAAGCCTCGTCTACTAGTGCCGTGTGACCTCTTGTTTCAGCCTGCTGATCACAGCGTTGGGCCACATCAAGCTAACGGACTTCGGGCTGAGTAAAATGGGCCTCATGTCGTGTAAGTATCAAGTAGACTGGGGTAGACCGGATCAGAAGAATACCGATCCAATTCTTGACTTACAGAAAGATGCTGTGAGAATATTATTCAGCAAGAGGAGTGTCTCAAACTCCCAGTACAGTACAACCTCGATAGTACGACCTTGAGGGGCAACAGCTAAATCATCTTATTATCGCGATCGTGGTTATACCGTAAATTGAAATTTATTAGGGCCTACTTGCTTATTTTTAAAATATAGGAAGATAAAGGAGTCAGAAAAATTAATTACAATGAGATATTGTCGTCAACAATTATCATTTATGTTGTAGTCAATACAGTTATACATATCAATAATACCGCATTGTTCCGAATATAAGCCGACCCTAGGTAAATAGAAGTTATAATTAATCTATGTACACAATTCAATAAATGAAAAATAATTTTGAATGATGAGAAAGAAATTGTCTTAATATTAGTTTATCAACCTGGTAAGTTTGTCATGCACTTGTCACTGCATTGGCACCCAGTTTATTTTAGTCTTCTGTAAGTATTTTGTGACACACAGAGTGATACCTTTGACCCTTTGACTCGTAAAACACTCCCACTTCAAGTGTCAATATAAGCTAGGCCTACTTGACAAGATTGTTCATGTTAGCAGTATCAGGTTCCACTTGCTTCATAACACAACCCCCCTCCCCTCCCCTTCAGTCCTCAACCTTCCTTTGTTTCCATTCAAACTTTCCTTCCATTCAAACAGTTGTTTGAATGGAAAAATAGAATGAAAAAAAAAATATTACCAAGAACTAATCAAAATATATTGCCTTGTCTCCACAGGTTAAGATCCTTAACAGTTTTAATCTGAATGTTGAGCATTACCTTTTAGATTGAAATAACTATACTGTATAAGCGACTTGTAGCCCATTTCTGTTGCTAAAACATGCAGCTCGGTTCAATGCCCGCTCCCGCTGTAGTCCATGACTGCTTCCTTTCATCCAATCACTCGTCTGACGTCAATAGATCTCGATTATCACTATAGTGTGTTGTTAAAAGTGAATATAAATGCAGCTAACGTTTGCCATGTATGCTGTGAATAACGGAACGCATTGAGATCTGGAATGCTGTCCGTGTTTCAGTGGCTACTAATTTGTACGAGGGCTACATCGACCGAGACACGAGGCAGTTCTCAGACAAGCAGGTGTTTGGGACGCCCGAGTACATTGCTCCCGAGGTGATCCTGCGCCAGGGATATGGCAAGCCGGTCGACTGGTGGTCCATGGGGATCATACTGTACGAGTTCCTCATTGGGTGCGTGCCATTCTTTGGTGAGACGCCTGAAGAGTTATTTGCTCACACTGTCAATGGTAAGTAGCTACACTTGTATTGTTTGTATCCGACCAGCTGACAGATCTGTCTGTCTATCTCTGGTACCTCTGTCTACCTCACACATCAGGCTGTCAGTCGTGTGTCAGATTGGCAGTATCACGTACTTGTGGTATCTGTGATATAATGTCTGTCTCTCTGTCTATGTCTCAACAATATATATGTCATCAGTCAATAAAACACAAACCCACGTGCACTTGACTCCCATTTCTCATTATTTACGCCTGCCGACTGCCGTATTGATTTAATCAATAGGAAAAATCAATTAGGGGAATTATATTGTGGGAGAAAGGTGGGGGGGGGGGGGGGGGACTGTGTTACTAATCAAGTGGAAGTGATACCCATAAAGTAATCAGATACGCTAACATAAACAGTCTTGTCAAATATCGTAAAACTATTGTGACCATTCTGTAAAGAAATTCCGATAGTTTCAATCAATACTCGATATCGAATGGAATCTGTGGATTTTGTATATAGCGCATTTTGGTATCGTTTACATTTCCTCGATCGATTGGCAACCCTACTTTTGAAGAGGCTGATGAATGTTTTGTTTGCATCAGATGACATTGAGTGGCCGGACGAGGAAGACTGGCCGGTCCAGGCTGAAGCGAAGGACATCATCACGGTGCTGCTGCAGCAGAACCCTCGGGACAGGCTGGGCACGGGCAGCGCACTCGATGTCAAAGAGCATCCCTACTTCACTGGCGTCGACTGGAACTCCTTGCTGCGACAGAAGGCAGAGTTTGTGCCGCAGATAGACCACGAGGAGGATACCAGCTACTTTGACAGTAATTACACATTTTCATCATTCACCTAAGTATGTAGGCCTAAGGGTCAATATAGTGGTTGATGGTCTTTTCTGATTCAAGTCTCTATCCCACTTCGACCATGTAGGCCTACTTGATATTTTGTTAAGAGAAATGTTTAAGTAAGATTATTGTTATTATATTTTCTATTTCTACTCTGGTTCTATTTAATATTTTTCCGAGTGTCTTGTCTCCTAAGCCTGTGGCGGCATTGGGGGTAGAGTGAAGCAATCGTTGTCAACCGTATGGCAGGCTAGCTGGGCCCACCGGGCTAGCTAGGCCTACCGTGCTGTGACTGTACAATCCATATAGGCCCCAAGGCTAGGCACATTTTCTTGCATTTTTTGCCCACCGGCTAATAAGTCACTAAAATTATGTTGTTGCGGTGGCTCTGCCGTAACACGCTCGCTTGGTCGCGAAGGTCGCCAGTTTGGCTCTTGTTGTAGCAAAACATTTTTGTTTTCATGAAATGATGTTTTCGTTAATGTTCTACTATCCTTCTTTGTTTTCTGAAAACCTGAAATAATATATGAAGCTATATTGCGTCAAGAATTACTATTACGGAGAATTTCTTGTGACGTTAGTTGAACCTTATGTTTGCAGCTCGTATGGACCGGTACAACCACGAAGCCGGTGGTGACGAGACGGACGACTTGGACGACTCTCCTCTGTTTGGCTCGTTCTCGTCGTGTTCGCTGCAGTATCGCAAGGTGCAGACGCGGCTTAGTGCCTACGATGAGTCAGATAACGATAACTCCCCCAAGAGTTTCTCTCTGGACCACTCGCCGTGGCCCGCTGCCGACCTACCTGATAAACTGCCCAGCACTCCTGAATCATCGCAAACAGAGAGTGATGACGTTTCGCCACAAATCCAGAGGAAGCGGAGACTACACAGTAAAGATGCTTTGCCCAGATTCTCCATATCAATTGAAGAAAGTCATAGCAGGTAAGGATGAAGGTTCCATTCATATACGATATCCAATTGTCTGTTCAAAGCAGTGATGTGCAACCTTTTCTACAATGCTCCCAGAATGGGATGGGTTTATACATTAGTCACTGTCCATGTTGTATGGAAGCAGGGTATAAGTAGGCCTATGACATATTGTGTTTTTATCATGTTGAAATAACAGATTATGGTATTTACAGGCATATAGGCCTAAGCCGCACTGGCTTATAAGACGCACCCCTACTTTTCAGGTTCTATTTTTGGAAACCTTTGCACCCCTACTTTTCAGGTTCTATTTTTGGAAACCTTTTTGTTTACTTACATAAGACGCAGTAACATATTCCCAATATATCATGTCATAAACATGATTCAGGAGACCTTGTAACCACAAAAGAAAGTTCCAGTCCCTTTACCCTATACCAGATCGACTCTATTAGACAATAAACAATATTGATAATATATCTTCCAAGTTTAGATTCATTTTTATCCATCCTATAGTGTTGAAAGACTCAATTATCACCCATAGCATACTTCCAGGCAAGCATTGTTGATTGATGATAAACAGATCTGTCAAGCTGTAACATGATCCAGAGTCGGGCCTCCTGACCTCTAATAGAGCAAAAAGGCATAAGGATATTTTATGAGTATGATTGTTGTCATTTGTTGACACATTTATGACAATATTATATGGGGGACAATTGCCGATTGGGGGTCTGCTGTATGCTTTAATATGGACGACCATTGTGGGTTCGCCCTATGCTTTAACACTGGACCATCGGCAGTGTTTCACAGGAACTGTTTTTGCGATGTTTTTACATCAGAGAAAAACAGTTTTCAGGGAGGGCGTAAATATATCACAAAATGTGACAGTTTTTTCCTCACTTAACTGTATTTACACGCATATAATGGCTTATAAGACGCACCCCTACTTTTCAGGTTCTATTTTTGGAAACCTTTTTGTTTACTTATATACCACGCAGTATCATATTCCCAATATTTCGTGTCATAAACATTATTCAGGAGACCTTGTAACCACAAAAGAAGGTTCCAGTCCCTTTACCCTACAACAGATCCACTCTATTAGACAATAAACAATATTGATAATATGTTTAGATTCATCTTTATCCATCCTATAGTGGTGAAAGAGTAGCCCCCTCTATAGACTCAGTTATCACCTATCCACACACTTCCAGGCAAGCATTGTTGATTGATGATAAACAGATGTGTCAAAGTGTTTGTCTTGGTATTCAGTGTAACATGATCCAGAGTGTGACCTCTAATGGAGGAAAAGGCATAAGGATATTTTATGAGTAGGCCTATGTTTGTTGTCATTTGTTGACACATTTACGACAATATTATATCCCACAATTGATGATTGGGGGTCTGCCATATGCTTTAATATGGACGACTGGTCGTGCATACAATCTGACCACCATTGTGGGTTCGCCCTATGCTTTAACACTGGACGACCAGCAGTGTTTCACGGGAAGTGTTTTTGGGATGTTTTTACATCAGAGAAGAACAGTTTTCAGCGAGCGCGCATAAATATATCGCAAAATGTGACAGTTTTTTTGGTCACTTACCTTTATAAGACGCATGTGACTTTTTGATGACTTGAAAATGGAAAAAAGTGCGTCTTATATGCGTGTAAATACGGTACCTTTATAAGACACATGTGACTTTTTGATGACTTGAAAATGGAAAAAAGTGCGTCTTATATGCATGTAAATTTATATGCGTGTAAATAGGGTATTAATAATAATTTTTATTACGTGAACCTAGAGAGTCTATTTTCGATATTGTAATAATCGATATAATAACCAATGATAATCGATAAGCAAATAAATTGATTTCTATTCTGATCGAAACCGTGATATTGAAAATCGATTGGAATATTCAATATCGATCGGCAACCCTAGTTTAATTATTGAGTTCTCAAGGAATAGTAACATAAAAAGCAAGCCAAAACTGGTAAAATATGTCTCTATGAAATCACTATGATATATGCAATTGTGATGTCGTGTCGCTGGTTTGAGGGCAATCATATTTGGGCATGAAGAAATAATAACATTCGAGTCGATAATACCGAAAGAATCGTTATTCAAATATTTGAATATTACCGGCCCCGGCAGATAAATCTGTTGGCAATACTGCATGAGCTTGAATTTAGTCTACTAGGTAGTTGTCTATGTCTCCGCCCATTTCGTGACAGCTGTTCAATAGTCAATGGAAATAAGGTGATTATTTTTGTGTGAACACATTTCCCACGAACATACTTGGTATACGCGGTGCATCTATTCCAGTGGGCTTGCAGGTTAGTTGGACTCGTAGAACAGGCCTAGGGCCTACCACAATGTCAACTTGCTTCATCAACAATGTCCAAAGTTGGATTCAACTTTCAAAGTTGGGGCTGCCCTGTATAACCTAGCTGTTGGTGGGTTCGTTAAGCGAACAGTGCATAATCATGGACGATGATAGTCTTACATCAAACATGTTCTGTAAAGATGCCAACGCAATGATTTCGAGGTTAAACAAAGATATGAATGAGTGATCCACTGGGCGCACTACAGAAGTTGGGATTTCTTCTTGCTCCAAACAGAGTAAGCTAGCGAGTGCTCTCGTGTAAGTGAGCGAAATAGACTAGTAGCGCCAGCGCCATCATAAATGAAGTATTAACAAATTTGAAATACCTGGCGCCAAATACAACTTGAACACGTCGCAAATTATTACAAACAAAAATCAATATTATCAATAATGTAACTAGAATCGTTCATGTTTTTTTTTGGAAATCGATTATCAAATCGATATTATCGATATCGTCCTCACCCGTAATCATATTTGATATAACATGTACGTTTTTCAGCGAGGACTTGGATCATATTCAAGGATTGTTCTGCGATGAGACTCGTAAGCGGCGCCCCACTTCTGAGAACGTAGGCTCAATGCGGATGTCCATTCCGTCGAACCCACCGTCAGCTGTGAAACATCGGTCACGCGCTGTCATCAAGAGCGCCTCAATATCGGGCTTATCGCTCATGATACCTACTGGTAAGGACTAATGCATCCAAGTTCAATGTTCACCCATCTTATCACTCATGATACTTACTTGCAAGAACTGATCCATCCAAGTGTATTGTTCACCCGTCTTATCGCTCATGATATCTACTGGTAAGAACTGTGTAACATATAGACTGGTGTGTAATAGTTGTGCTGGTTGCCCCTTTTAGACGAGTGTCCGCCCCAGCCCGTGGAGTCGCCCGGCGGGTCCAGCACGGCCAGCTCTAGAGACACGTCGCCGTGCCGTGAGCTGTCTCCGCTGGTGACCAGTCTCAAGCCTCCGATCATCATCCGACGCGGGCCCAGGGGCTTTGGGTTCACCGTCCACACGATACGCGTTTACTACGGGGACACGGACTTCTACACCATGCACCATCTAGTCATGGCAAGTACACACTCGAGACCTCAAGACCCTGAAATTAAGAAAAAATTTACTGTAATTTTTTTTTTGAACTTTGAATTTTTGAGTTCAGCCAAATTTGAACTCGAAAATTCGAGTGCTCGCATGCCCCTAATTCAAACTATTTCCCGTTATGTAATCCTGGAAAAAAAGAAGTGTGCCTGTATTTTGTGCATCCATTCCTCGCCAAATATCAGCTGTTGCTAGCCGTGCCATTCCACTGACCGGATGTCCTGTGCTAGGTCTGTTCTGACTGTCTGCTTGTTATGTGCTAGGCCGTGGACGGTGGTAGCCCTGCGTTCGAGTCGGGCGTTCGTCCGGGCGACCTGATCACCCACATCAACGGGGAAGGCGTGCAAGGCCTGTACCACACCCAAGTGCTGCAGCTGCTGCTGTCGGGGGGCGATCACGTCACTCTGCGCTCCACGCCCCTGGAGAACACATCGATACGGACGGGCGGGCGCAAGAGGGAGCCGTGGCAGAGTAAGCTGGCCAAGAGGAACACGGCACACCGGCAGCGCAGGCAGAAGAGGGACCCGGCCGAAAAGAGGAGGAAGTCCTCGCTGTTCAGGAGGATTAGCAGCAAGAGAGCCAGCGTAGAGATGCAACAGGTAAGTCTAGCTTCACTCCCTAGCATCATGCCTTCTACACATCTCAAATGTAGGCGCTGGAAATGAACAAGTGCTCTAGGCTTGTAAAAGAGGATATTTTACTGATAGTGCAATTGAATAATTATGAATGAATAAATCAGCATATGCAGCGCAGTGCTTAATGCTCTTGCTGCATTTGATCCGGGAGGTAAGGGGAATATCAAACCTGGTTCGATCCCCACTGCTGTCCATCTTTACATTGGTTTTTCGTGGCTTTCCTCTGTAGTCTAAGCTAATGCTTTAACCGATTTAAAAAACTTACCTGCAACTTGTTGATATTTATAGTGCAACCTGGTGCACATCTACTTCGAAAAACCTGTTGATCCTAATATTAGATAAAGTGTATACTTTTATTGCATTTTCTTTGTTATTGCTCTTCCGATTGTTGGCAAAATCATTGAAAATATGTATCACAGTTGTTTACATATTCTGTGTGGATTTGAGAGCTCTTGAAGAATTTTTGTTTTTCAAGTATTTTTCCCCTGGGTTATTCTTATAGGGATTTTCCAAACTCTCCAAAAATATTTCTGGTCAAACTGTTCAACCGATATTTCTGAAAAACAATCCCAACCTATTCTGGTGCAATACTAATATACAAAAAAAGTTTCAAGTTGATTGTTTTTTTTCCTGACCTGTATGTCGCGCACAAAATTACTGTACAAACAAAAAAAAACACCAAAACGAAGACCATTTTTTTTCGGTATGCGAAATGGATGTCTTTGTACCGCCATCTAATTATGATGGTGAGTCTGTCTGTAATTCCGTGATTAGGCCTACTGTTGAACGCGAGACACCGAGGGAGAGACGGAACCTATATTTGTACATACTACATACCGTTACTGGGGTTCTAGTGATGCCATCGGGTACCCGGGCAAATAGCGTGTATCCTCACTCCACTTCACCTCTCAGAGTTATGATGTACTTGTGTATCCTAGAAGATACTGCTGTGACCTTCAATGTTAAGAGTCCTCACATCCCCCGGTACTGACAACAACTCTTCATCACTACGAACTATCAAGTAACAAGAATAATCCTTTCAAATCGTTTCTATTGTCAAATGTCCAAGCGGCCCCTCTTCTCGATGTATCTTCTCTTCTGCATATGGTACAGATATGGTTGACAGCTGCTGGTCTTTTGTCTTGTAATCTGGGCACTTGTCAAAAGGCTTGTTTATGGGCTAGCTGATTGGCAGCCAATAAAGGGATGCATTTTTTCTACTAAGTTAGAAGACAGAAGCTTTGGCTTTGATAAAACGGCGGGAATCGAAAGAAATTATGTGGGCTAATTCCAAAAAGACGATTTATTTATTTTTTCCAAAATTCTCCAGGTAAGTTGGGTAGGTGCCCGGATCCTGAGGCTTACTGGTTGTTATGAAAGAGTTGTAGTTTGGCTAACGAGACTCTGCCATCTTGGTGCTAGACTCAGCTAGTTTCTTAATATATCCAAGTGTTATGTTTTCATTGTTTTGTAAGCTAACATTGCATCTTTCTGTTGTGCTGTAATGAAATGTTTCCTTGTTTCAAGTATCATGATAGGTATTCTTTGTGTTCTTTTGGTTCAGTTGCAATGTTTTGTTTTCAGCCTCTGAATCTGAGTGGACCTCTTTCAGCACCAGTTTTATCCGACGAATGTAAACCACAGTTTATGGTATGCACATTTTACTATTTTCTTATTTTCATTATTATTATTATTTCTAAGTAATTTTTGGTAAGCTATTTTTTGTATCTGTATTTTTCTGTTGCTGATGCCAGAGGTTGGATGTCTAGAACAGGTCAACAACATACAACATTTCCACTTGCAATAATCAATCAAACAATACAGAATCAAAAAATATGTAATAAAAAAGGTAAAGAGAGTCAAGTTTTGGTGGCTCTTGGATTTAGTTGCCAGGGATCTTGTTTTGATTGTAAGTATGTATTTCAGATGTCTGCGGGTAACAGTAACCCTACTGGATCCCCGTCGATGGTCACCCCAAGCCGTAGCTTCCAGTCGCTACCTCGTGCCCCTCTGCAGGACAGTCTTGCCGGCCTGCCCACCCGTTCCCCGCCCTTGAACTCCTCCCCTTCCAGCTCGACCAGTTCGTCGGGCTCTTCTGCCCCCAGCACACCTACTGGCACGACCATGCACTACCAGCGCCCGTCCACGCTGCACGGGCTCAAGCACAAGCTGCACACCGCTGCCAAGAGCCTCCATTCTCCCAACCGACGCAAGAGTGTCGGTCACATCCCCCTCTCCCCTCTCGCTCGCACGCCTTCCCCTTCCCCTCTCCCTTCCTCCCCCACGCGCTCCCCCAGCCCCCTGGCCTTCCCCGTGGGCCACCAGCCTGGCAGCTCCAACACGACCCAGTCCTACAGCCCCGGCACGTCTCTCTCCACGTCTGGATCTGGCTCCGCCTCCAAGAAGGGCTACGGCCGTCCCAAGAGTGCGGAGCCCGGCTCTCCGCTGCTGCGCCGTGCTCTGTCGCCAGACCGGCTGCATCCTCGCAGCGCTGAGAGCAAGGGCAAGCCGGCTGCCGCCTCCATCTCGCCCTTGTGTGCCCCGGCGCTCAAGGTGACTGTGTCGAACGCTGCTCGTGTCAGCAGCGTGATCATGGCCAAGCCTCCCGAGCATCCTCTCCTGCGCTACGGAGAGCCACCCAGAGCGGAGCGTAGAGAGAGGAAGGTGGCCACGTCAGTCAACTCGCCCATTCAAGAACTGACCTTGATGAATAACGCAGCATCAAGTGACAGGAGCTCACAACACCTACCTCGTATCGCAGAAGAAAAAGATTCACCGACAGGATCCAAAGATGATTCTGCGCCTCAGAGAGATATCGTCAAACCAGTATTGCCGAGTAAAGATAGCAAACCGAAATCCGGAGTATTTAAGCATTTTGATGCTTTTGGAAGAAAATCCAAGTTGGATATGCGACACGATCATCAGAGAGACAAGTCACAAGAAGGTAAATCTGTGCTGAACAATTCTTCTGATTCCCTGATGTTGCCTAGGTCAGATTTGAAAGGGAGAAGAAAAGAAATGCAATGTGATGGTCTCAAGTTGGTTAAGGATAGTAAAATGAAAGCAAATGAGGGAGAAAAAGATGGGAAGGTAAAATGCTCCGATCAGGGAAGTAGTACTTCATGGTCAGCTCAAGAAAAGAGAGATGTATTTCGTAGCAACTCTCTCAATGATTGAACCGTATTATGGTTACATTCAAAGCTGGGTCAAATACTCGTCATAGTAAAATATGTGGTACAAATTCGGTTTCAAGTATTTCAGTCTGTTTGTAAAAATACTATTGCAGCAAGTGATTCGTCACACAGCAAGTGTAGCCCTGAATGCTAACTTGGCCCATGACCATATTAGCGTCTTGTTCGTTGCTATTTGTTTGTCAAATGATCATGTGGGTCGAGGTGAAAGGTATAATCTATCTGCAATGGAACTGTTAGAACATCTCAATTTTGCTGTGCTGTTGTCACCTTTGAAAAGTAAGAACCCAGTGAAGTGATATTAGTTTGATCAGAATGGTACATTTCATTATTATTAATGAACAATAATGATTAGGAATAGTAGACCCGACTCAGAATTGAATTCATTCTTTCTTTGTATTAAACCCAATAGTCCTGGTATTTACATATTTTTACCATGTCTCCTTATTTCATGACAGATAGGCCTACTTCTATGAACCAGGAGTAGAGTGATGCTCGAACTTCCTCTTACAATCTTGTCTCATGCCATATTTTATTTATGCAGATAAAAAAACTACTATACTCTACTTAAGTAGATGTATATGTATATATACAATTCATTAAAAGAGATCACAACCCTGAAACTGGATTTTAACTATTAATGACAATACATATTCATTTTCCCAACCTTGGAGAAAACTATAAATCTTGATCTCACTTCAAGAAATTATAATCAATTTATTTGTCCTCCAGGACCCGGCCCTTTTTCTGTGTCGTGACGTAGACATTACTCAATTCTGTTTGTGTTTCTATACAGAATCGGTGATGCCCACGTCACGACTCTGGACTCTGGAGGACACAACAGTTGCATGTAATTTTGGAAGTTAAGTTGATGATTTCTAGTTTTCTGTGGATTTAGGGAAATGAGTAGGGGTATTGTAAATATTTATTAAAATCCAGTTTCAGGGTTGTGATGTCCTTCTAACAATACTTATAGTTATATTATTATAACTATGCTGCAAATGTTTTTACTGCCCAGCTCTGACATCAAGCTGCATTTAACTGCAGTTAGTGAAATGGAATTGCCAATTCGATAATCTTTTCACAAACAATATTGGAGCTTGTGATATCGGATGTGTATGTATATATGCATAGCATATAGATGTTTGTAAGGAACTTGACTGCCATTGCTACTTTATGTCATAACCTGGTAGTGCCCTTTGTCGACATTAACCAACATTTGTTAATGTTGAGGAAGTGTGGGTAAATGGTAAATGCAGCTTCCTGGTCATTTTAATATGGACTAAGTATTCGACTCATTGAAAACAAATTCACTGTTGTCATGTAGTTTTATGTAATCTTAATTTATTGTTAATTATTTATTTGTCGAGGATTATTTGTTACTGTGTGTATATAGTTGAGCATAGGGAAGTAAACCGTCTGGACAACACGTCAATATTCACAGTGCTGTATTAAAATGTTGCTAGCGATGGTGATAAGCAGTTTTTATTAGCTGTTCAAACAATGAAGGGAAATATCGGCATGGAAACATTAGCCAACTCATAAGTACGTACAGTGGACTACTAGATCGTTGGGCTTCAGGTTCTATAGGATACCGTAGATAAAACAAATTAATTTGCGTTTCTATATCTTCGATGTAATAAATGATTTCATGTATATAGCAATATTACAACTATGTAAAGTATAGATCAACTATCGTGGAAATTATGGTAACAGCTTCAATAATACAGTATGATGAAAACTAATATGATATTTATTGAATACATTTATCTTCATACAAATTCAAGCAATATTTCTATTACGGTACAATACATTAATATTATATTATAGCCTTCCTCCTTTGCTCAGCCAGCTAAGGCACCGCTTTAGAAACTGAACTCACCGTTGGGCATGGGTTCGAGTCCCGCATAAGGCATGGGTTTTTGTGAACACCCTTTCACGTCTCATCACTTCATATTTTCATTAATCATTATCACCGCTTATTTATACCCCCAAGTAACCCTAACTCGGCTGTTGATGGGGTCAACAGCAAACAATAATCACCATCGTATTCAAGTAGCCACTTGACAACCCAAGCCATTGGACTATCATATGCAAGTTGATATTGCATAGCACAGGAATCTGCCGTTTGTGTGTGGAATAGTCATGTGCTGTTATTTTACTATTATTGGTATTCTTGCAGTTTCTGTAGGCCTATATATTGTACCACTGTTGTGAATATCTTTATGTTGTACATTTTAATTAATTATAGACACGTCTCTCATTTCAGTAAAATGTACATAACATTTCATATATTTGTGTGCTATGTAGTTTATTTACCGTACTTGAATTCAGCTCACAATATTCAGTTTATTGGATACTAGACCTCAATCAAATTGAACACGTGTAGAGTTTTTTTTTATTATTCTTTGGTTACTGCCTGTATTGTATTACATACTTCTGTACATAAACCATAATTTAATTATACTGTAGAATGAACTTCTTATTGCTGTGATTGGACTGATTGGTCATTTAAAGATTGTTTCAATTGATTTATGTACAGTAATATCACAATCTAATTTTGTGGAGTGACTTTATTGTTGGCCTCTTGAGTAGTTGCAGAAGCTTTCTGATCCATATATTAGTGGTAAGAACTGGTCCATTACTGTTCTAGTGGGGTTATGGCAATACATTGCTAACCTACTCTGTAGTCGTAAGGTGTGACTAGAAATGAAATGACGTCATATTGTAATAGTAAGTTCAGTGTAATATTATTGTTATTCTGGCGTGTCATTGTGTTGTGTTCGACACAGTGTGTGTGTGCGTGTGTGTGTGTGTGTGTGTGTGTGGTATCCGAGATAGTCACCACTGGAACTTGTCTCTTGTAACATGCTGAGGTACAGTCATGTTGATTTTTTCCTCAAATTCTTCAGATGAAATATATATACACATATATATATATAGTTAGTTAGTTAGTTAGTGTCAGGATTCAAAGGCGCGTCAACAGCGAGGTCATTTTCGCCTATATATATATATATATATATATATATATATATATATATATATATATATATATATATAAATATATATATATATATATTATATATATTTATATATATATATATATATATATATATATATATATATATATATATATATATATATATATATATATATATATATATATATATATATATATATATATATATATATATATATATATATATATATATATATATATATATATATATATATATATATATATATATATATATATATATATATATATATAAAACGTCCTTTCACCTAACATCACTTCATTGTTTCATTATCATCCGCTCATTCGTACCCCTGTATAACCTCGTTGTTGGTCGGGTCGTTGAGCAGCATTAAAAAAACATCGATCTCGAAAAAATTCGTGATGTAACCTTTTTACCCCTTTTTCAAACTACCTAAAATTGGGAACTGTTGAAAAAATTGGGAACTGTTGAGTGTTTGGCAACGGCATTGGTACACTCTTCCTCCGAATGTCTGCAAGTAATGTTGAGTTGAGCTGATCTGATGTGTTGGTGAGACGAACCAGAGGAAAGAGAGTATTGCGTGCGTCAGAGAAGTGACGAGTGACAGTACACCTACTGGATAATGTCTATGGGAGTTATATGGCAACCATACTCAAAGCTAATATTTCAGTTCTAAAATGTGTATTAGGGAAGCAGTTCCAGTAACCCTGAAACAAAATGAATCAGAAGATCCATCTTCGAATTTCAGGATTGATACTATTGTTGATCGATCCTCAGTCGCTGTTATCCCTAATATATACCGTATTCACTTATATAAATTGTATGTAGGCCTGCGTGTATGTTTTATAACTGTTGATATTTGCCCCCCCCCCCCCCCCCCAGGAGTCGTACCCGGATCTAGAGATTGATTGCCGGTAATTTGCAGGTTCCGATCCACACGGTTTTTAATCAATCTGTTATGATGGCCGTCTGGTGGTTAACAAAAAAGTCATATATAGATATATCTGTGTGTATATACAGTGACACCTCTCGAGCACGTTTTTTGCAGGTCGGACTAAAAGAAGTTGCGAACGAATTTATTCATGGATATGGATATATGGATGGGATCAGTAAAATATTAATATAGTAATAAATGTACTAATGTGGGACATGCTAACAATGATCCACTGCATGTATATATATATATATATATATATATATATATATATATATATATATATCATATACTAGCCTCGGGAGTCTGCCCACTTAGTTATATTAGTTTCACAAATAGCCAATCTGTCAAGTCGAATCATCTCTGAGTACTCTTGGTTACAAACAAAGACGCAATACCCACCTACCGTATTATATTACCGACTGGGTAATATATATATATATATATATATATATTATATATATATAAAATATATATAATATATATATATATATATATATATATATATATATATATATATATATATATATATATATATATATATATATGAATATATGTATATGTATATATATATATATATATATATATATATATATATATATATATATATATATATATATATATATATATATATCATGAAGTAGTTGACTGCACAGCTTCTATGATATCTACGGTATTCAAAACTGTTTATTTTCTATTTTTTCCAATGATATTGATTTGTACTGCCACAGACCATACTTTCTAGGTTGATCTCGCCAACATATAGAACTAAATCTCTATCTTCGTTTTTCGGGATCGATGTTATCCCTGTTATATGTATATTTGTTTGTCAAATTCATTTTATTTATATTAGAAATTAGAATTTATTCTAGAATTATGTGTTTATTTTGGCAGAGCCTGGTAAAATATTTCATGGCTTGATTGCTGCATTGTAAAATTGATATTTTAATATATGATCGCATTATTGTATGTTGTCAGTTTTAAAGGTTACTTCAAATAATAACTATATTCGTAGATTTTCAATTGAATCGAAGTGATTAATTACATCAATCATATTTAACATGAAGAGTTGAATATGTGCTTTCATCACCCTAAAGTTCCTTTCTGTGCATTGTGTTATAAACACAATAATGTATTGAAGGAAGTAAAATAAGAATGTAAGACTTATTCGTAATGTATGCATTGTGTGGAAGGTGATGGTGATAGACTGCTGAATGTACAGAATGGAAAAGGATTATAATTTTACTGTATATATAAGTTATGAACTGTGATGGTTTCAAATTAAACTTGATACATTTCAATGTTGTTCTATTCTCTGAACCAAACCCTGAAGTTGTACAACATCAGATACATATCATCAGGCGATTGTCACGCTGGGTTTAACGGTGTGTCAACAACGTGGTACACTCCATTTATTCATTGATTTATACTGCACTTGATTAATACAATGTACCAATATGGTATACACGTCACAAACTGAGCTAAAGCTATGCTAAAATTAAAGTTGGATAATTATATTATGTGATACAGTAAATAGAGTAGAAAGTAGAGATCATGGTTAATGTTGAAGTCCGGAAAGTAGGCCTATAGGACTTTTGATAAACTCATTAATATGCTATAGAATGGATTTAAGAGGAAATTTATGTTTGAGGAATATATAATTGGGTGGGCTGGATTCAGTGTTGTAAGTTTGTAGGATATTGTATAAAGTGGTGCAGGTTGTGGGATGTGACATGGAAGGAAGGAGCAGGGTGAAGTTAAGTGATCATATCTTCAGGTACATGAGTGTATCGAGCATTATGCGTAGGGCACGTTTTTCAAGTATACAAATGTGCAGAGTTGGGTAGAAACTTGATGGAAGGAACGCGTTCCTTTTTCGGGAATTCCAATGGGAACGCGTTCCTATTATTGAGCAGGAACTTTTAACGGAATCACATAACTTTTTATCGGTAACAAGGATCGAAATTAGCATTCTTTTTTAGAGTTCCTTGTGAACTGATTGAACTTTAAGAATGCATACGTAACGTGGAAAAGATCGTCTATTTGTATGAACAGATGAGAGATTTTTGTCTTTGACCCTTTGTCTCATATGCTATTGACTCAGTCTAATCCCGGCCGTCCATCCTGTATCACACTAGTTCCAGACGTTTTTCACGGTATTTCCCCGTCTACTTCTTATCCGAGGGGTTAACAACTCCTGAAATCAGGTGTACACTTGCCCTGAAATCTCTGAAATCACTTGAAATCCCCGAAATCACTCGAAATCCCTGAAATCACTTGAAATCTCTGAAATCATCTGAAATCAGGTGTACACCAAATTTTCGAGTTGTAAGACCCTTGTTCTTTTCATACGATTTTTCGAATTAACCGAGCGTCAGCAGTGTTGAATTCGGAGATTTTGTGCGAGCTTTCGTGTTTCCCGGGGGGGGATACATACAAAAAATCGAGTATGAGTATATTAGGTCTATATAATATACAGAAATACGTAGTTTACAAATTTTGAAGTCACTTCACTATGGAATGATTATGTTAATAATTCTTAATAATATAAGAGGTTATTGGGCTACAATATAATGGGTGAAAATTCAGTGATTATTTGAAGGAATATATTAAAGCTCCAAATAAAGCCAAGGTAAATTTTGTACGCAAACAGTGATCATATTAATATGGTTATTCTGTAGCTATACGGAACTTGGAGTGACCTTATTCAAAAAAGGAAAATCCGGGACAACGCCAAGACGTGCATAGTCAAATAGTTTCTTCCAAATTATATTGGGTGGAGGGGAGGGCTCAACAGCCCTGCAAGGGAATTTTTTGGAATTTGTAGTCTTCTAGTAATATTTTGGGTGTTTTTTTAAAATCATATAAAATCAAGAAAATATTCTTCTCTTTATAGTAATTGCATACAACTTCATACTCTGAGGATGTAGCCCACACATGTGAATGATAGAAAGACAGTTATTTGAAATTGATGAGCAATCAACGAATTGATTCAACAAATATTAGCAGCTTTTTACATTTGAAACAAAAATGAATTATGAGAAGATGAATTTCAGAGTATGAAAAATACCAGTTATTTATATTTTTTCCGTAACTGAAAAACCGGTACATTTGTTGGTCCCGAGAACATTTCTCGGGACGCCGGGACAGGAAGCTCAAAACAAGGATAATCCCGGGAAACCGGGAAGTCGATCTGGTTACCCTAACAGTAGGCCCACTCGACTTAGTGTACACATTTTAACATTAATAATTATTTTAATTCAGAGATTAAAACTTATACTAATAATCGCATAATGAGACTAATAAGTTAGTCAATCTGTCTTGCATCCTCTGATATCGGCGGTGCAATAATATTACAGGCAAATTACTGAAAAATTACCAGCATTGATCAAATTGGCTCCACTCCAGCCACTTCTGACATTTGAGGTTTCACGGGCAGAATAGCAAATAACAATACAAATAAATAACATCTAAAAAAAATCCGTAGTAATAAATAGTATTCCTAATACGTATTAATATTTAAACATATTTAAAAAAAAACGAAATACAAGTTTCTGAAAAAATACTCTGTATAGGCCCTACCTGGTGCTTTATGTTTAAATCTATTGTTGGCAAATGGCGAGCTGCGGGGGGGGGGGGGGGGGGGGGAGGGGGGGGGGGATTTGCAAATGAGTTGCCATTCAACTTCGATACTTTCGACGGATTCGATATTAATAATAATCTATAATATTCAATTCAATTACCGTGGCCAAAAGCCTTTACACATAAGTTTTGAAAAAGTACGAAATTGATATAATCGATAGACATTATCAATATGACATATAATTTACCGAAAAATCTTAATTGTCTCCACAAGTATGTATCTTCTAGAGAATGTTGAAAAAGATACAGATACACTCAAATTATTGTATAATTATCTATCCGAAGCGTAGGTGTGGCGTACTGGTTAGGTTAGTTTTGTAAGTTTGTGGCCCCCTGTGGAAGGTGTTTGTTTAGGTTTGACGTAGTTAAAAGCATGCCATGCATCCTGGCACAACGCCATGGGTTGTGCAGGTAAAACTTGCCATCTGTTTCACATGAAATGTCTTCAGTTGGTGATTTCCATTCAATGCTAGAAGACATTGCCTAATACTTTCAAGTCTACGGCCGAAACCTTTCTGAATACAGATTTGTGGATATGCCTGTCAAACGAAGTGGTAAGCTTTTCCTACAATTGCTAACTTCTGTCAATTTGCGTGTGTATTTATTCATTTCTATTTCCATTCGTATCCAAAAATCATAATAAAGGTAACGAAAATAATTATATTTGAGTCCATATGTGTATAGATCTAGTGCTAGTTGGCTCGTTGAGGCCACTTAATTATCCAATATAGCCCATACATCCAAATGGTCATCAGAAAAAATATTGGTTCAAATCCTCAATTATTCTCAATCACTTTGTTGAATCATTATTGCTCATTGATGGTTCCATCGATCTGATTGGTTGTAAGTCGTAACACAAATGCATGGTTTTGAAGATGTTATATCCTAAATAGATATACTGGATGTTTATATACTATATATAGTTTATATATATAGTTATATACTATAGGCTATACGAAAATAATGTTCGTCTCATATTCATGTAGGTACCTATTAATTTGAAAATTTAATTTGCCATTTGTTTGTAAATATATCATCGGGTAGGCCTAAATGCTACACTTAGTTCATTACGAACTTGCATGTGTTTCAATTAGCCTACACTGTATAGGACCTCATTTGATTTTTGTTTGTAAAATCACTGTAATTAATAATATATTGCTTATCGGTACACATTCTATTTTTCTTCTCACATCCGAATTGACCCTCGTAACCTAGCTGTTGGTGGGTTCGATAAGCAGCAGCATCCTATATTGACCCCCATATAACCTAGCTGTTGGTGGGCAGCATCCTATGCTGACCTCCATATAGTTGGTATTTGGTCATAAAGTTGGTAATAATATTGAAAGTTTGCATACAGATACTCTGTGGTTATTGCTTGCCAATCACGTCTAAAGCTGGCCTTCCATGAACGCGGTATTTGCTTAGCGAATTCGCTAAGCGGTTTTTTAGCCGCCATGTTGAGAAAACGACCAATCATTGAAGAGAGCGGCGCATGGCGGCACGGTATCCAAGCTAAAAACAACGCTTAGCGAATTTGCTTAGCGAATACCGCGTTCATGGAAGGCCAGCTTAACTCCTTCCTCCTACATGTGTAAAATCTACCAACAAGACCCATTCTATGTCTCTCTACTAACTTCCGCAAGAATGAGCTATACTAGCCGATAGGACAAGCGGGGCAAGTCCGCTTGTGGACGTACCATACTTTCAGTCTTTTTCATTTTGTTTCAATAATTATAACGGATTTTGACCGGTTCATTCCCTTACTGCCTATTCCCCTACTGCCTAAAATGGTATGGTACTAACAGCACGTGATGTTGATAGGACGGATATAATTAGAGCATCACTGGAAAATACCGCCCGGTCGGGAATCGAACCCCGGACCTTAGCGGTTTCTCGTTGCTGTCAGTAATGGTGTATGCTGAGTCTAACATGTGTATGAAGGGGGAAAGCTCGACGTGCTCGTAGTGTGATCTTATAACTAGCAGTATAAGATCGTTATAACAAAACTAGCAGATTGTCAATGACTTTCTCTCTGACAAAGGAATTGACGGTCTCAAGAGTCGAATATAATTCTGCATATATTATTGGAAAATGGGTGGAAAATAAACTGAAACATGTAACCGTATTACATGATCGAGAATCATATCGTTCAATCTCGCCTCTTTTCGTTCGATATTTTCGATTCGATTCAATATTTTCTATTCGATATCGATTGAAAATTTCGGTAATTCGGTCGGTATTCGATATTGAAGTTCCGATATCTTTCGCAATTTTGCGTTCATATTGAACGACGTCCTCATAACAAACATCCATTCAACTTCTGGATATCCTCTGTAGAACTTAATACTAGGTAGGTATGCTATTGGCAGTTTCAAATACGTATCAAGTAACACTTGCCAGGTATAACAACTAACACGTGGATAAGGTCATATATTTGATACCAGGACTGAACCTAGTGTTAACTGGCGTCCCTATACACTCAAGATAAACAGACTTTAAATAGAAAAAAACACTGCAGTATTTCTGTCATAAATACAGTCAATGCTCGATAGTTATAGGAACAAATATACATCAGGTTGGTTGATGGAGAATAAGCAAACTTGTTTCTTTCATGGCAATATTTATATCAGTGTTCTTGGATATTCTTCAGGGCTGGCCAAAGATCGTAGTTCGTCATTGTCAATGGATTTCTCTTCAATGATCCGTGCAGGTTAACAGTGCTGTTAGCAATCTCTAATATGTGATAAGTATAGGAGGTTTAACCGAAATGAAAATCACGAAAATGATGTTCAGACTTCCATGTTCCGTTCTATAATGATCTGAATTGTGTTGTAGGTAATCCGGTTGATTTCGATGAGAATGGCGCTGTGGCAAGTGCCCCTCCGCTGGAGATCATGGTTCGCGTGACTGGTTATGAAGACGCCTCGTTCGATGCGGGTAGGTAATTACATCACTTGGTGCCTTGTGTGCAGAAGCGGCGGAGCCCTAACCCTAGCCTAAAGGGGTCAAGATTGGTCAAGTTGTCAAGTGAGAGAAAATGGTGTAGTCCATTTTCCAAGTCATTAGTTCATTAGTCCAAGTGGTCCATTTTGACGTGATTTTGAGGATATTTAGGGAATAAGTTGATGGCGGGGCGAAAATGATTGATAGTTGCAGGTGTCAGGTGTTTGATTTATATGACGATATAAAAAAAATAATAAACTACACATTATTATATAGGCCTATATTGGGTTTAACGACGCACTATTATGATAGCGCAGATCTAATGGCGTCGGATGGATGATTAATGAGATGACGGGATGAAGGTTCTTGATAATGGGAAGGATAGTGGGAAGGAAGCGTTCATGGCCGGCTTATTGTGGGTTCCATCCTGGCATTAGCCTAGATTACAGAGGGAAACCATGAAAAACCCCTGTGAAGATGGGCGGCGGCGGGGATCGAACTGGGTTCGAAATTCCCCTCGCCTCCCGGATCATATATGAAGCGAGCGCGTTAACCACTGCGCTGCATGTGCCGGTGTACTCATTATTATTGTAGACTTTCTTACAATAAGGAAACATAGGTTGTGGTAATAACTCATTCAATTTTATTGTGTATATGTTCATAATATACTTATTAGGCCTATATTTCAATAATTCAATTGAGAGTACGAAATTAAACCTCAATTAAATAATATAAATTTGAATTATCAATTGCATTGAGTGGTCAGTGGTTAAAGTTATGCCTAAGGACGCCAATAACGCAAACTCCAATAATCGATCGGGTCATGAGGTCCAATAACTAGGAGTGTGATGAGAGGAAGAGGATGGAATTGGAAATTGGAATTGATGAGGACTGACACATGTTTAATGGGCAATTTCATGACTTTGAATTGGACTGAAGATTCAATACCATATTATGGAGTCTACTGAGTCTACTAGGCAGAAACAATCGCCTGCCGAAGTTTTAAATTGGTTTCATTGTTTATTATATTGCTCTGTTATTGTTTTTCTAGTTCTTTTTTCTATTATTTGAATTTGTATTGTTAGTTAACTCATTCGACATCGTGGTGGACGGTCGTGTTTCTGCTCGCTCCGTATAGTTAGTTGTTCATAACCTGTTTGCGTGTTATATCTGACCATGTCGTGTGGAAATACGAAGTGTACGCTAGCTTTGCCAACACTGACGGGGATTTTGCAAAGTGTATGGGATGCGATTCCCAATATCATTTCGGGAATTGTGCGGGATTACAAAAGACAACTTATCGAGCGAAAACTTTCGATCAGAAAGAGAATTGGCGTTGTGGTAAGTGCCGAGAGGCAAAGAAGTCCGGGACTCCTGTGGAGTATGATAAAACATTCAATTTTGAAAACCAACAGGGCTTTAAGGATCTGTTCATTGAATTAAATTCGGACATTTTGCGTGAGATACGCGAAAGTGTAAAAGATCTTCAAGAGGATTTAAAATCAATTACCGACGAATTTTCAAGTGAAATTAAATTGTTGAAAGAGTGTAATGGTGATTTAAAATTGAAGTGTAGAAATAACGAAGATATCATTGACCAGTTGACACGACAAGTAAACCACCTCGATCAGTACGGTAGAAACAAAAACTTTGATATTGACGGAGTGGAATTGCAAGCCGACGAAGACGTAAGATTTATTGTTTTGGGAATTGCACGTAAATTGAAGATTGTCCAGAAAGCAGAGGAGATAGACGCTGCACATCGCTTGGGACCACGCAATCACAAGAGCGCGCAGCCCCCAAGGATTATTGTCCAGCTCACCTGTAGGCAAAAGAGGGACCAGTTCATTGATAGGAAACGTCAACTGTCATCGTTCCTGAGCCGCGACGTGGTGGGTGGAGGAATCTTAAACAGTAAGGTTTTCATCAACGAGAACTTGTCGCCGTACTACCGCGAGCTGCTCTGGAGCAACTCAGGAGAACCAAGACGAGAGCGAAGGAGTTGGGTTATGGATATAAGTTCGTTTGGTTCAAGTCCGGTAAGGTGTTTGTTCGCCGAGACGAGGTCTGTCGTGACGTGATCAAGGTATTTGCCTTTCCTGACATTGACAAGCTTGCTGTGCTCAGTGACCAAGTTGTTACAGCGGCTTAGTATTTCTCGTCTATTTGTTTATATATTTTCACGCGTATCTATTTCTTGTTTGTTATGATATTCGACGAATATATATTGAGTAATGATAATGATACATTTACTAGTCATGTTGATGATGTGGATATATGGTTTAACACAGTGGGAGATGTCACAATATTAATAAGGAAAAACTGGGACTAATTGTATGCACTCCTTAATTATTTGGGAAAAATTGATATTTTGGTCATAACAGAGATAGCAATACAAAAATGTGATGGTGTTTGTTATGCAGTCGAGGGGTATGTTTTATAATTTCTACAAATTTCGAAATAATTGATACTGAATCTTTTGAGAGTCTTTGTGGTAAATTGTCGTTGGGTGGCAGTTTGTCTATTTACTAATTTGCCACCAAGCTCAAATAAAATATGCTTTGTTGACGAGTTGGAAAATTATACAAACCTTGTGAAGGATAGAAATATTATTTTGGTTGGGGATGTAAATATTGATTTACTACAAGTCAATGATTCGATTGTTAGAAGTTATGAAACAATGTTAACGTCTTTTGGGTTCATCAAGTGCAGTGTTGAATCCAGGCATACCTGCGGGCTTTCCCCCCCCCCCCCCGCGGCTCGTCGTTTGCTCCCCCGTAATAAGAACACTAAGCACTATAGTGTATTTTTTGAGAAACTTGTATTTAATTTTTTTTTAAATTGAAGTTTTTAAAAATATTTGTGAAAATTAAAAAGTATTAGGAATTTACTATTCATTACTAAGGGAAAAAAATCTAGATGTTATTCATTTGTATTGTTATTTGTCATTCTGCCCGTGAATCCTGTTTAGTGACACCTCAAATGTCAGAAGTGGCTGGAGTGGAGTCAATTTCATATGGATCAATCGAGTGTACACTACCTCTTATCACATTATTATGAATTAGTAGCATAATCGTTTCATAATAAACTGACTTCGAAAGTTAGAAACTGCGTATTTTAATTTGTATATATAGGGCCTATATATAGGCCTAAGGTTATCATGCTTAATTTTGTGTACGTATCCCTTGCCCCCACGGAAAACACAAAAGCTCCCCCGCAACAAAATCTCTGAATTCAACACTGATCAAGTGTATTCACGGTGTGACGAGGGAAGAGTATAGGGAAAATGTGCTGTCTAGTACCTGTATTGACCACATCTTTGTTCGACTTTGTGCTTGTGATAAGGAAGAAATTAGCCGGCCCGGTGGCTAAGTCCATTATCGCTAGCGGTAGTAACTGAAGTCACCGTTGGGCGTGGGTTCGAGTCCCGCATAAGGCATGGGTTTTAGTAAACGTCCTTTCACCTATCATCACTTCATAGTTTCATTATCATCTGCTCATTCGTACCCCCGTATAGCCTAGCTGTTGGTGGGGTCGTTAAGCAACATTAAAAAAAGGAAGAAATTAATTCTGTTATTTATAGAACTAAATTGTCAGACCACTACATGATCGCAGCAGACATAACTTTTGTGAAAACAATGGGAAAGTTAATCGAGGGGAAAATTAAATATTTTTTTCAAGAAAAAAATTAACTGGTCTCTTGAAAAAGACTGATTGGCAGGCCTTGGTCACAGATCGGATTGTAATGAAGTATATGACGGCTTGGAAAGTAAATTCAAGTTTTGTTATGATGTTTGTAGTACGTGCTCATTGTTCTGAGTCCAAGCGACGTATAAAATAATAATGGGTAACTGATGAATTGTTATCTATTTTGCGTGAAAAAAACAAATGGAAAAATTCCAAAAATTCTTTGAAAAAAGTATATAGGCCTAGATTGGATTATACTCAATATTGGAACTATGCAGCCAAACAAGTTAGTATTTGTAAATCTAAATTTTATCGGGAAGAATTTAAAAGGCATGGTAATTACTTGAAAGCTGCATGGCAATTGATAAACAACATGATGGGCAAAAAGAAACGGGCATCTCAAGGCGAAGTTATATGTAAATACTTGGGAAAGGATAATGACTTGAAAATTGTTTCAAATAATTTTGCGATTTCCTTTATAAGAGAATTAAGTGCAAAATATATTGCACAGTTGTGACATTATCACGTCAGAAGATTTGGCTCCTGACTCTGAATTGCAATCAATGCTTACACCCGGGATTACTATTGAAAAAGTTTTAAAATTGATAGATTCTTTGAATGTGCGCAAGCTACCTGGTGTAGATGGAATACCGAGTAGCTGACATTAAGTTGTTACGACAGGAGCTCAGTTCTGTACTCGTGTACTTGATTAATTTGTCGATATGTAATGGAGTGGTACCAGTAAAGTTGAAAGTTTCAAGCGTAAAACCTATATATAAGAAAGGGTGACCACAGAGATTACATGAACCCATTGCAATTTCCAATTTTACCGGTTGTAGAAAAAATTATGGAGCGATATGTTGCTAATATACTGGTTTCGTATTTGGAGAAATTCAAAATTATAAATAGTATGCAATTCGGCTTTCAGAGAGGTAGAAGCACATCAGATTTACTAAATATATTTATGTACTGTTTTGCTCGCTGCACATTATGGTGTTGCTGAAGCCGAGAAGGTTTTGCAGGTGGAATTTACCTGTGTCATACGTTGGACGCATGATCGAGAACTGGAATGCTAGCAAAACCAAAATTATTCACATTACTTCACCATTTAATAAAGACGTGGGCAGTTTGATCAGAGTTGATTGTCACTCCACGGACTGTCTATATCTCATGAGTGAAGGTTTCTCTGGCATAGGCTGTGACAACTTCATTGAAAACGTCCCTACTCATGTATATCTTGGCTTAACCGTTGATCGCCTGTTCTCTTGGAAACCTCATATAAATATGCTTTGCAATCGCCTGAAATCTTTTTCTATACAGTTGTATAATTTGAAATATATTCTTCCTTATGGTACCCTTCGTTCCGTGTACAATGCAATAGCCGAATCTTTGCTACTGTATGGGATTTTATCCTTGAGCAATACAACGCCAGGCCATCTATAAATAAATTGATTTCGATTCAGAATAGATTAATCGAGACAATTTTACCTGATAACCTTAAGAATTCCCAAGATAATAATAGTTTACTCTATCAGTATAAGTATGCCCGTCTCTTGCCTCTGCCTGAACTTTATAAATATCGCTTCATATTAACATATTATTTTGATGAAAATTTAAAATTTTGAAATAAACGTTCGGTGAATACAAGGCCTCAAAATCAAGCTCTTTATAAAGTACCACGTTACATAAATAATTATGGAAAACGTCAATTATGTGTCCAGGTGCATACAATCCTTAATATTCTTCCTAACTCATTAATTAACCTATAATAGACATGTCATAAAATATATTTTATGACATGACAATAACATACCGAATATCTTGATATTGGATCGTATCCAAGAAGTTTGATTATAACATATATATTATATATAGACACTAAGCCATGTGTACCATTGGCTAAAGCGCTGAGTCATTACTTAGAAGGCCGGGGCTCGTTTCCTGTCATGGTCGACCGTCCTAAGTGAGTTATCTCGTGATTTTCCTCTGCCGTTTAATTCCATACTAGGATTGTTCCTCAACAACAGGCCACGACCGACTCCTTATCACTGTCTAAGAACTGCTAGCATGAGTGAGTGACATGATTATGTTTGCCAGTGAGCGTCCCGCCCCCTGCTTGGAGCCCTGTGACCGGCCCACACGAGGTGGCTGAAGACGACCGAGCACTCGAGCCTACTCGGCCACAGCTATCGGAGAAGGAAGCTCGTGATGCCCTCAAGGAATATGTCAATGGCCATTGTTGTTATGGACAACAAGCTGCTAATAAAATGGCTGTTACCAATATCAACTATTCTTCTGCATTTCATGTGAGTCGCCGCAAATTACCTCTCTGTGGTACAATTTAAACGGAATCTATGTTTGAAATTACAATTAAACCGTGCACAAGTTTTTTCGCTTCAACCATGAAATGTTGGTTGAATGTGTGCAGAAGACTCGTATCAGCGAATCTTGAAACATAGGCTATGTTAATTGAAATTCATGCCACAACTCATTTCTCAGGTATTATTTTGTTTCAGTATGAACTGGAAAGTTTTACAGAAAAGCGCGAGACGTGCTGGGCATTTGCGTCGTATGGGGGTGGTGAAATAGATGGGGTGGAGAACGGAGGCGCGCCACTACCTTGGGACATCCCCCTCTACCCAAACCACATGTTCCAGGATGGGGTGAAGATAGTGTCAGTGCCACACACAGCCTCAGTGAAACAGTGTCACAAGTGTCGAGGCACCGGCAGTCTGCAATGTGCGGAATGCCGAGGAAAAGGATGGGTAAGTACACACACAGTTTCGGCTTGGATAGAATATACCTTGAATCCCGAAATTCAATGTGCAGGCGCTTAATTACTGCCTTCTAGCGGCCGATATCGCTGATATTGCATTCTGGGTATTTTAGTACTGTTCAAAAAGTCGATCTGCTTATGAAAAATACTAAGATATTATATAATTTGCATTATCTCTCATTTCACTCACTCTTACAGTGTGTGAATATCTTGGGATCTTGGAATATAGTAAACATATTATTGTTGTAACTATACTATCGTATTATGACTGAGTTTGATATGATGCCTACATTTTTACTCAATAAATAATATTTCACAAGCAAGTTCATCAAAATTGCACCTTTACTAGAAGGAATTTCAATGTGAAACTACTGTATGATGAAAGATTGTAGTTGATTGTTTCAGAGTCGTTGTTTGTCGTGCCACGGCGAAGGGTACGGCACGGAAGGCTCCGGCACCGGCGGCTACAAAGAACGCTGCTTCCACTGCCGCTCATCTACTCACGGCTGTGGGCGGCAAGACTGCCCCAAGTGTAACTCCAAGGGCAAGCTCGTGTGCGCTCTGTGCGACAGCGCCGGACTCATACGCTGCTTCATACAGCTCACAGTAACATGGTAGGAACCCTTGCTGCATCATTATTCATTCGCAATGCTTTTGGCTAGGAATTGTCATTGGAAGTGCACCAACTGTTTGATAAAAGTTAATGAAAAATAAACTGTTTGAAAATAAGTGTTCAAAAGGGAAATGTTTGAATAATGTGTTGTATGTTGATACATTTGACAGCCAGTTTGGTAAGACACTACCCTGCCTCCCAGGCCGGGTTATAACAGGCCGGGCCGGGCTACAAAGATATACCGGTACTTGTGTTTAGATCAGGGACTCAGACCTAAATGCATAAAGGTTCCGGTTGCGGTTACGGTTATGAACTGAATTTTATAAAGGTCCCGGTCACGATCCCGGTTACGAAGCAAATTTTGAAAAGGATCTGGTTTTGGTCAAGGTTTCGCACTGAAATTAATGACGGTTACGGTTATGAAGTAAATTTTATAAAGTTTCCGGTTCCGGTTATGAAGCAAATTTTATAAAGGTCCCGGTTACGGGATCTATAATGGAAATGGAACTAATATTCCATATTTTTCAACACTTGGTCTAATTTCTATTTAGTAATCCCATTGAAGTCAAAAAATGATCGAATGAATATAATATAAAATTCGTTTCAAAATTCCTAATTGTGAATAATAATGTTGGTGATTTTGTTACAAATCACTGTTTACGTTTGGTAACGCTCGTTACCAAACGGTAAGCGTTTGGTTACCTATTTTAATGACTTGACAAAAAACGTATCATATATTTCCTTTTCCACAGATTCAGTGTCTGTGATGAAATAACCGCTTCAAGCCGTTTGTGGGCCATTTTTGAGACCCGGAAAACCTATAGCATAAAGGTTGCTAGTTTGGTTGTCATCACCTCAACATAAAGCTTATAGGTTGTGGTTACGGTTGAGCCCAAAAAAATAATAACGGTTTTGGTTATGGTTGTGGTTGTACCACACAAATATGAAAGGTTGCGGTCAGTGGCGTTGCCAGGATATTAGGTCAGGAGGGGGGGGGGGGGGGGGGGGGGGCAAGAATTTTGAAAGGGCGCCATGCATGAACCTTCGATAAAAAATGTAAAAATGTGCAAGAATATACTTATAACTACAAGTGCGAAGTCTAGAGCAAGTCATAAGGACTGCGAAGTCGGCGTTTATTTGAAAATACTATGCTAAATGTCATATAAGAACAGTTGCGTAACGACCGGTTACCGCGACATGGTGACCCATGGGAGGGCAAGGGTGGCAAGCAACATTCTTGCCCCGCAGGGGATTTTTTTGAAATTGTACACTTCTCCAGTATGGTTTAACGTGTTTCAGATAAGTTTAGGACGCAATAAAATTATATTCTTATAGAACTAGAGTACAGCCAATTACAGTTATTGTATAACTGTAGGGTGGTTCTGTCGTTTTTTTTATCGCCCCGGTCAAGGACTCAATTGTGAGCCTCCATAACTAAGTGTGCATAGTGAAGGTGAATGCAAGGGAGGGGAGAATTAAGCCACGCAGGGAAAGTTTCGAAATTTTATGCTTTTCAATTCGATTCTACGTGTTTTGGGAACTACACGACGTTTCTCGAATACATCGATTCTTTAGTGTGGTAAGAAGGCTAATTTTGCTTAATGACTGTTCCAAGCAAATAAAACGTCAAATCAGTCTATTATTAATGACGATATATAAATATTAAATGAGAACATTTACTCCATCCAATAATGTAAATTGAATAGAATTTTATTCATAGAATGTATGTCACAATTGGGCGCCGATAATGCCCATTTACCTTCAATCTTTACGACAGTTCTGTTCTTGAAGAGAAGTTTCGTGTCAACTTACAAGTCTTAAAATGCTTTCATTAGGGCTCTGTGATTACGGCTGAGGGCGCACCCATGCAATGAGAGACCGAGAAAATTCACAATCCCCTCAAACACGACAAAATAGCAAACACCAGCTGCAAATCTGTATTATTATACTGTCTATATGGAACTCTAAGAGAAAATACTTCTGCGATATGCCCATAAATACTTCGGAAAATGATAATTATGAAAGGTACAGCTCAATTTTCATTATAAGTCACATATACAAATACGTCAATTTCACCAGTGAAATGTGTATTGACAAAATTATCTAAAAGGGCGCCAAGCACACAAAAAGGCGCCCAGGGGGGGCACGTGTTCCCCCTGGGCCCCCCTGGCTACGCCACTGGTTGCGGTTACGGTTACGATTGCTCGAAAAATACGGGTCTTCAACGGTTGCGGTTACGGTTAAGGTCAAGGTCTCAGTCACAGATTTAGATGGCCTTTTATAACATTTATAGCGAGAACAGACGGTTTTATTGTATTGATATAGTGTTGTAATTATTATGTAAAACAACGAATTGATCGATTTCACTGAGCCTTCCGAGGCTCGTCAAGTTGACACATGTCAGCATAAAACAAACCAAGCATGCGAGTCTGGAACAAGATTCTGAAATAGCAGCTGACCGTATTATATCATTTTTCAATACATTAACGTTTTCTATGGGCGAAAACAAATGTATGGCCAATTTATCAATCTACCTCCTCGATGTCAGTACAAGTCTCATGTGACCACGACGTAACGTTGTCGAGAAGATAAATGCAACGTCTTCGAAAGTGTGTGGACGCGTCTTTGCGTCGTCAGCCCGTCAGTGTGTCCACGGCCGTCCTAGAGTTCCCTGCATAACAGCTGTTACTGTTTCATAATCGGTATGGACACGTTTATGCGTCCACGGCCGCCCTAGAGTCCTTTGCATAACCGTCTTTACGGTTTCATAAACATATCAAACAAAAGCTTGCGCCGAGACCTTTACAAAAAGGCATGATGTACCAACGGCGAAGATGGCTTTCTATGTCAAAACCGAGGTCAAAGGTCAAATTTTGTGTCAACATCCTATAATATAGGCCTTGTTGAATCTGATATTTTGACATTTTTATATTTGTGCGTAAGTCGATCATGGCCGAAAAAATAATTTTTGAGAGTGAGGTGACTGCACGGCCCCATAAAACTATACCATTATTCAACTTGGATTCAATATAAGCAAAATAAATTGGTTTAGCTACATACATTAACATTGCATGTTTGCATTTTACGTCTGATCAAAAAACATCCTGAGGCTACCGAACTACATTGTCTTATTAATATGAATATTCCATCTCAATCCATTATCAACGTTTATTTCCAAAAACTTGTTATGGTTCATAACTTCAATGCTTTTGCCATTCAGATAATGCAGAGAATTTGTTTCCTCAGTTGCATTTACTCTATTTTCTATGATATTGCACCAATACTGTCTTTTTTGCGTTCAGCCATAATTCATTTTTAATACTCCATTTTCTCATTTGATCAATAGCATACTTACAATCATTAAATATACTATACCCACATTCTTGTAAATGAGGTATGCAGTGTCGTCCTCATACGTGGTCAGCGATCCACTACTTACATTAGTGGGCATGTCATTCACGAATATCATATAAGCAGAGAAGCAATTGTTCACCCCTGAGGTACACCGGCATTGATGGTTACCTCATTTAAGTACGTGTCAACGATGCTTTTGAAAAGGAACTGTCACACTAAGCCTCTCTCGTGTTCTAGCCAACCAGTCTTCTCACTCACCATGAAAACGTAGTCTTGAACCTGTCAGAAAAATCATTTCCAAAAATGCACAAAGCCGACAAACCCCTAACTGAAATCATTGGAACACCTTATGATAACCTTGTGCATCAACTCTTCCTATCATATGTAAAATTGAATTATTTGCTTTTCTCAAAATCAAATTATGTGCCGGTGAATAAGGACTAAACAAATATTCTTCAATACATGACACAGCAGCCCCCGATTCTAACAATGACGCAACCTGCCTATCTTTAGCCGTGGAGTAGACCAGTATTACGATTGGAACACCAGTATTACGAATCACCTCTAGGATACTTGTAGGACCCAAGTCAATCCGACTCTAATTGGCATCATGCCGACAAACAAGAAACGGATACACTTAAAAATTTTGAATGAAGAAAGTTCTATCTTCTGCGACCTGTTTGAAAAATGCATGAGTTCGATAACCCCATGACCTCACATCAGGAGGTCAGGATGATCAGGTTATCAGGAGGACTGGCACCTTTGATTTTGTAACTGCGTATAAATTTCCTTCCCATTGGAAGAAAGTTCGTCGCCCTGGCTCGCTCTTCGTGTGCTTCTTACAACAGTGGAGAAGTGGCCTATTTTCTTACACAGAAGACAAATCGGCTTACCATTATGCCTCTCTGTCGAGTGCGCTGATCCGGCATCACCTGCGACTTCTTCACCTTCGCCTGGCCCATCTGTTTAAAAAACCCTTCTGTTGATGAGCCTGATATTACCAGGCACAAAATTGTGCGTCGCGTACGACTGAGGCTGACGGAACACAGATGTCTGCTGCGCCTGACTAGACTAGGCACTCCTATAAACTGTGCGTCGAAAATCAAAAAATCAAAAATCAGGTGTAGGCCTACACTAAAATGTCAAGTTGTTAACCCCAAGGATAGACCATTAGCATTCACTGACGGTTCACCTTGTTGTGCAGGAAGGTGAATTGTTCGGAGCACATTGTGGAACGAATGTCCCTGCCCCTGGATCTACTGCGAGGCGTGTCTGGCCGAGTGGCAATGGAGGAGGGAGGCGCGCGAGTTCTGCCGCTGATTCACTTTTCGGACGAACTCATCAACTTGGCTTCTACTCAGCTAGTCAAGGACCACAGCCAACGGTTCACCCAACAGAGAATACTGGCACAGGTAAAACAACCGTCGAGCTTATATCATTCTATCATTTCTACCAAAGTTCAGTCAAATGTTACATACCCTTCTACATGCACTGACCTCATTCTCTCATACCATCATCCCGTTTCTAAACTTTTGGTCCATCAATGATGATGAATATCACCTGCATCTAACCAGAGATTGATATGGAGGTTTATTTATCATTATTCGTCACTGTTATCCCAATAATGAATATATAAGTAATGAGCTTCATTTTTCAGGTTCAGTTCTGTGACTGTCCAACTTTTCTTCCTCTATTTGATTATCTGCAAACATGATGCAGTATTCAAATATTCACAAATAATTTGCACACTTCACACTGACATTTAAAATCAATTGTGTAGAGCTTGAGTATTCATTTATTTATTTATTTATTTATTCATAAATCCATTCATTGATTGATTCACTGATTCATTTTTTCATTAATTCATTCGTCCGTGTATTCATTTATTCATTCTTTCAACCATTCATACATCTATTCATTCACCCATCAGTTCATTCATTTATTTATTCAATCCTACATTCATTTATTTATTCATTCATCTATTAATCAATTTTTTATTCATTCATTCATTCATTCATTATTTTATAAATCCATTCATTTATTCATTAGTCCATTAATTTATTTGTTCATTAATTTATTAATTAATTCATTTGTTTATTCATTCATTCACTCGTTCATTCTCTCGTTTATTTGTGTATCTATTCACTCATTCATTCATCAATTCATTTATCTATTCATTCAGTCATCCATTCATTCACTCGTTCATCCATTCACTCATTCATGCATGTATTCATTCATATATTTATCAATTCCTCCTTTTTTTTCATTCATTTATCCATTCATTAATTCATTTATCAATTCATTTATTTATTAGTGAATTAATTTATTTGTTCATTCATTTATATATTCATTTATTTGTTCATTAATTAATTGATTAATTTATCAATTCATCTATTTATTCATTCATATATGTATGGATCTATTTACTTATGTATTGTTCCAGAGATTTGCTCATGATACAAATGTAGGAGATGTTAAAACTTGAAAATAAAACAAAAAATTAGTTAGACAGTATAGGCCTATGTGTTTTTATAGTTTATAGTGAATAATACATTGACGGAGCCTATAGTGCATTACCCTGAGTAATCCTACTGTAATTCTTGAGTCACAGAGGCAATCTCGTAGAAACCGGGTAGAAAGAATCTTAACATCGATTTTGCTTGTAGTGGGCCTATATACTGTTGAACGTAGTTCTCGTCAAAAAACCGATACTGATTATTTAAGGTCGATTCTGTTTTGTTTGCATATATATATATATATATATAAATATATATATATATATATATATATATATATATATATATATATATATATATATATATATATATATATATATACACTTTTCTATATATATATATATATATATCAACTTATTTTCAAGTCGATGTTCTAGCCCTGAACATAAATATGAGAAATGAAAAGTGTCCACTAATTATGATAAAAGGCCTGTTTGTTTGTGTTGCACCACCTGAACTAAAGTGCAGCTGGTGTAAAAAGGAAGTACGTCATATTTCGGGTTTTGTGCAGGAAATGATACCTAAATGATGAGGTACAAACAAACACGAATTTGCCGATTTTTCGGTTTCTAGACGCGAATTTTGAAATGGAAGCAGACCCGTTGATGGAGAAAGAGATATTAAATATCATGGAATGTGATTAATGAATAGTAAATATTTAATAATGACAACCCTTATTCGATTATATATATTTTCAATCTCATCAACACGAATTTAGGCGTCAACAACTAGTAAGCCAGCAAAGCGTCCGCCTACAACTTGATTTTGGCGCCTGCCATCTTGCACTGAACTAAGCACACCAGCTCCGTAGCTGGTGTAGAACTACCTGAACTAGTGCAAGTGAACCGGGACAAACAAACAAGAAAGTGCAGCTTGGTGCAGAACCACGGTTACAAACAAACACGATTGTGCAAGAACTGAAGAACCAGTTCAGCTAGTGCAGGACAAACAAACAGGCTTAAACAGTACTTCCAGATTCCCACCATGTCATTTGAATCGTTTAGCTGATTGGCCTACTGGAATACTGGTACCGGTACTCATTAGTTTACTTCATTTTTAGCGACATCAAGTACGCATCATCCCTGTGACAAGAATCAACTATGAATGGAAACGTCAGAAGAAAGAATTCTTTGTTTATGGTTTCGAGAACCAAGTGTATGCTCCAAGCTACCCCCAGACATGTTGTTGGGGCTGTACTCTTTTGTAGTGTGCTTGGAAATTCGGTGAAAAACCTTTAGGGTACGTTGTACGTACACAATTGCCTTCAAGTTCAAGCCATACATATATGCTTAATGAGTGTAGAAAGACTTATATTCTTGACTTCACATATGGTAAATTGTACAACTAGGAAGACGCAGCATATGCGTTGTGAGATGAGCTTAAAAGTACGAAAATCTAGAATGAAGAATATTCTGTCAGCTCAATCTACATCTACAGACCTTGGATTAGGTCAAATGTTTGAAAACCTTCCCTTCAACTTGTTGATATTTATAGTGCAACCTGGTGCACATCTACCTTGCAAAACCTGCAAATATTCAATAAAATGTATTCTATTGCATTTTCTTCGTTATTTCTCATACGTTTGTTGTAGATATCACGGAAAGTGACGTATTATATTCAGTGATAAAATTAGAGCTTTTGAAGAATTCTTGTTTTTCAAATATTTTTCCTCCGGGTTATTCTTATCAAAAGGGAATTTTCCGATATTTTCCGGAAAACCCGTTGACCAATTTTCCTGGGAATCGATCTCAACCAATTGCTTTGCTTCGCAACCAATGGTTGGTGCTAGATTTTAAGCTGACAATTGGTGCGTACTTAATTTGAAATGTCTGAACCGCAAACCATTTGAACCTACGCTAAAAATTGAATGATGAAACTGAAAAAAAAAATCAAAATGTAGGCCTATATATGTATATAAATATATATATATATATATATATATATATATATATATATATATATATATATATATAAATGTAAATACCGAGGTTTTGTTAATCGCGAAATTTGAACACATGAATATAGGTCAATCATTGTAAATCAAATGTGGTTTTCAGAACACCTGGGTAGGACATTGATCAATTTTGAGTTAATTCTTTTTCATACATATTCGTGATGAATTCCGCAGGAATGAGTTGAGAAAAAGTTGATAAGAAGAATACAGTTTCACTCAAATTATTTAGTTTCAGAAATATACGAGTACTTTGGAAATGTTATCCACATCCGGTTGAGTAGGCCCCTATAGCTTAGACTGAACGCGTGTATAGGATTGTGATAGGAGAAATAAAAAAACGGCACATGCAGCGTAGTGGTTAGCACTCGGGTTAGCACGCTCGCTTCATGTGACCCGGCAGGCGAGGGGAATTCCGAACCCAGTTCGATCCCCGCCGCCGACCGTCTTTACAGAGGTATTTCATGGTTTCCCTCTGTAGTCCAGGCTAATGCTGTGACGGTTCCTACAATAAGTCGGCCATGACCGCTTCCTTCCCACTATTCTCCCGATTACCCAAGAACCTTCATCTCATCGTCCCATCATCTCATTAATCATCCATTCGACGCCATTAGATCTCAGTTATCATAACAGTGCGTCGTTAAACCCAATATGAAAAAAAAAAAAATTGAAAATGACACATTTGTCACAAGCTTATAACATTCCATCAACATCGTGATTCAGTTGATCATTTCAAGATCTGGCAGAGCATGGCTTATTACAAAAATCAACAAACTGGAAACGGAAAATAAACTCAAACTCAATTCCTCAAAAACTATAACTTGGTTCAATTTCACATTGTGCATGAAAGCTAATCACTCTTGAAAAAGTATATACCCATAGTTAAAAACCAGCAAGATAATAGACAGCTGAACAGATTTCGATTTATGAAATTTTCGGGTTAGAATGTAGAGAAAAATTCGACCCGGCAAAAACACATAGATTAAATATCCTAAACATCAGCTCAGCTAGCTTTGCGATCAGAAGAATGAGAGCCATAGTCAATGAATAGCATCAAAATAAGTATTTCCACAACTGGAAAGTCATAAGATATGGTATATTTAATTATGAGGATGCTCAAATCAAGCTAGCAAAGAATGTAGGCCTATAATCCAAGAAAGAGCTGTAGTATGATACACGCCTAACAAGTCCACCCCCAAACATATTGTCATTGCAGTTTTTTTAATTATCATTAGTGTCATAATTTTTGTAAGTTATCGTTAATCAGTTCAATTTTATTCCAATTCTATATCATTTCAATATTCAGTTATTCAATTATATGTTTTATTATATGTTTCTATGTATTTTATATTGATCCTGTGCATTTTGGAGTAGACCCTAAGGGACCAACAAAGGGTTACATTACATCTATTCTATTCCAAGACACCGAGATCCTCACTCGTACGTATACGTGCATCTATAGGCCTTCTAGAAACAGTAGGCCTACTTCACATAGAAACAAACGAAGGCTTTTCAAGTGTATTTGAGGAAATATATATTCATAAACATTCATCTAGAAGCGCAGTAGAATTCCATTCAAAACGAAATACCAGCAAATTATAATTCAAGTAAACTCGAATGATATAAATATTAAACTCAACAATGCAATTATAAAAGAAATTGAAAATATAGATATGAATGCATTCCAAAGTACTCGAAAGAAAGTATTATTATGACTAAAAAACTCGAACCATGCAGTACAAGAATATCTCAACGATTGTTGAGAATTCTTGAATCCCATATGAATTGTACGGAACAGGATCAAATAAGGAATCGCACAAAATGTCTGGTCCACACATCGTTATTATAAATATTAACTAGTGCTATACAAATTAATATTATTAACATCATTTTTAGCTATTTATCATTACACTTATCAATTCTTCAGCTATCAATCCCGATCATTATAAAATAATATTCAGTATGCTATTATTATATCAAGATTACACTCTGATAGTATTAACATTGAACAATGTATGTGTATGCACAAAAGATACACATACATGTATGTCTATGTTTTACTTGGCTGTAATATGTGGATCCAATGACAATGGAGACTCAAGTTGACCTAAGAAATAACCACACCGTGAACCGAACTCACCAATACCTAAGGCCTACAGGCTAAATCCGTACAACATATTATCATTGCTACATTATACATTTACTGATTTACTGAAGTCTGTGTGCCTCTAGGCCTGCAAAATTGTAATGCTCTCGAAAGTCAAAAGAGTAACATACTTTTACAAGTGCAAAATACAGCTGATATGCCGAAAACAGTTGGTAAACTGTACTAAAACCAACTGACCTAAACTTCTATATATTGATAATTGAGTAAGTATAGCCTGTACAAAAGTATGAAAACGGGAGGTTTGGCTCGTCCCCTTCAGAAATGTAATTTGACACAAACCTTACCCCCTAACCCTAACCATCACTAGAACCTATAGAACATTCAATGGGTGGTACAGATGTATTAAGGGAAGTAGCCAAACCCTACAATTTTACTTCTGTACAGGTTGCTCAAGAAATAAAGTTTAGGTCAGTTGGTTTTTAGTACAGTTGATTTTAGTTCGGTTGACCAATGAACTAATTTGTGAAAAGGTGTTTTTATTACATTATAAGTGTCCTAGTACCTCAGCAGTAGCATTGATTTTTCCACAATTTCTAGTATTCGTTATTGTATCGCTTATCCAATTATATTAGTATGTCAAACTTGAGAATGTAATTCCACAGCAAATGGTAACAAATATGCAATTCTTATCACTGATACAGCTACTAGATTACAGATTTTCAACAGATCTTATTGGCTAGATACCAGAGGTGAAAAGTGGTGCAAGCCATGGCTATGATGTTGCCGCTTGCGACCATCATGTGTATGTTGCGGAAGGCGCGGTGCAGGGCCAGGTAGTGCGGGCACAAGGCCAGCGGGCCCACACTGTGCTGGCCCACCTCCAGGCCCACGCCGGCGGCCAGCTCGAGCGCGTTGCGGGCCGATATCAGCTTCAGCATGGGCGGGGTCAGGTACAGACGGATCACCAGCTCCACGAACAGGCAGCCCACCATGGAACAGACCTGCAACCAAATGGCGGTCGAAAACAGTCAGACTGCGCGAGACGCATCAAATAGCACTTGTGTGCCTGACTGGCGGGGAATACCACCACGCCGGCTGTATGCTTCTACACAGCGAACACGCACAACGCTATTTTATTTCCATCCTCAGAGGATATTGAATCCAATAACGCGGGTGCTAGTCACATGGAAAGACTCAGAAATATATGTATGCCATCAAGTACATTTCTCAGCAGAATTGCCACATCATATTAGTAATCAATGAAAGAGTAATTTATTTGGCTTCTCTATGTTCGAAGCTATGCCCATAAGCATAGCATGTATCGAGATATTTCCAGTCAGACTGCCCGCAAGGAAAGCACGTTACTTACGTTTGCACGCACCAATAAAGCTTACATGACGGCCTCGGATGCGCTCTCTACTTATTTCAAACTCGATGGTCGAAACCCAAGCTGTCAGCTAGATCAATGTTATTTATTTCGTATGGATATACGTATATAAAATGCATTCGTTTTGAAGACCATGGTTTCTACAATGTAGAAAATTACAAGCAGGGCCAAACATGTTCCTGTGAATACTGTTAGTCTACATCTAATCTAATCCAGCAAATAGCTTTATTATCGAGGTATTGAAATAATCAAAGTCCACCAGTTATTGAATCACTGTACTAGGCTATATTAGTTATTAAAGTCTACTATCGACATTGAAGAATGTTCGTTAACATAATTCAATTTGTTTATTATAACCATGTATTCTATTATATTCACTCCTATTAGCTCATTGTTATAATGCTAATGTTACTTTCAAACATATGTTTCATTTATATAGTCATTTAAGATAATTCTAGTTTTAGCTAACGTATTTCAAAACTTGTATGGCCTTATAACCATACACATAAGTGGGTAGGCCTAATTGTGACATTTATGAATTTTTCAATTATTAATGAAATAAAACGTTCCTTGAAGGGCTGCATGGCCTAGTGGTTGAAGGTGGCTGAAGGTTTACCTGTGCCAAAACGACCCAGTCCCACGTAGACGCCGGGTGTAGCTTGACGAACACGATCACTGTGACGAGGCTGAGGAAACTGTTGATGCCGAAGTACTTGGGGAACAACACTATTTGAACGCCGCCAAACGTGTGGCGCGGCATGGCAAAATACAGCGACAGCCCTGTACACAAAAAATTCAATAATAATACTTGGCCTACCGCCTACTGCATTGTTTGTTGAAAGGTGTTCTCAATACTGTTTCGAAATGATAAATCAATAAAAATCGGAATTTTTGTTCTTCACTAGTTTGAGTGCTAAAAATACTTATATAAGTTGGTATTAAATTGCATACAACTGACTCCATTGTTGATGAATTAATCGCATAATAGGTTGAAATAGTCGGCAGGTGTACGGTAGTAGAAACATTTGATCATCTTGTTCCGGGGTATCACGACTCACGATATTCATCCGGGACATGTTTTGTTCCGTTTTTAGCGAAGTTTATCTCTATGTAATTAGTTAATAATGTTTAGTTACTACTGAGTGTAATGCTAAGCACGGAGTACGCTGAGGGATTGCCCAGTGAAAATCCATGCTCAAGAAGGAACATATCGATAAATGCTAGTAAGTAATAACCACTGTGTGACTAACTATTGTTGATAGTTCCCAGGGTTTTGTAGACTGTACCATCGTGCAGTTGGTTTGTTATGCGGGCTCCCGCCTCTAACATATCTTTTGGCTACGGATAGTAAGTTTACAATACTTATTGATTTTGTACATCTTACAATTAAATACAGAGATCCTGTGGTCCTGAGAAAGAGTAAAGTGTGCGGACGCAGCATCTTGTGTTTCCAGCTCCTAGTTATAAGTTGCGGAGTGTGTCTGGGGTCGGAAACCCCAGACAAATAGGCCTTTATTTTATCTTAGGTTGCATTATTAATTGCAAGTGATCGATCTATTGTTCTGACATCAAGTGAGTGGTGCGGATGTACTGGGTTGTTATAAGTTTATCATAAATTTTCTTCGTACATTCTCTTATCGCAAGTCACGAAGGTCAACAACAACGAGATACTTTGAATTACTTTTCTTTTATTCGCACAGGCGATCCCCTTCAACTTTTGAGTGTTGGTCACTGGTCTGAGAACGCTAAGAGGCTGGAAAACTATTTGCATTATTGGCATATCTACATTTGCTGTAACAATTTATTTGGAGTAAAAAACAACACTTGATTAACCAGACAACTTTTATTCCATATTTAGAATGGTGTAAAACGACTGACCATTCCCTTACCATTCCTTAGGCAAAGGAGCCGCACTTCGTATAAGTGAAAGGACGATTACAACAACCCAGGCCCCAAGCGGGACTCGAACCCACGCCCGATGGTGACTCAGTTTCTGAAGCGGTGCCTCAGCTGACTGAGCTAACGAGGGAGACATCAACATATGTATATGCATTCTAACGTAAGTGGAAAACCACATATATAAATAATTATAGAAATTTATGAAAATTCCGCACAATTCAATGCTCATATTATATACCTACGCTATCTAGCGTCGTTCTCATATATCCATATTTGAATCATGTTTCCAATTAGCAACAAGTATGTATTATGTCGAGTCGCATTCCATACAGACGAGAAAATATGTCAACACATAGACTAAAGAGATATATAAAGACAGTTCACCCAATGTTAAATTGAGATTCATCCCCACTCTTATTCCCACTCTTTAGTCTACCCTCCCCACACCCCTTACAGTGTAGTACCATCAACCAACGCTAAGAGTGCTGGAAATTGTTTCAGCGATTGTGCTCCAGTCGACGGTAAGATGGATGCTTGCCTGGTTGCTTGCCAAGTCTTCAATTTGACTGCTAGCAGCGCTCTAAGAATAAGTAGCGATGATTGACGTAACTTCAGGAAATAACAAAAGAGTTTGGAATCTCGTGAAGTAACTTAATACATGGGTCGTCTTGAGTGTATATCTTCAGTCAATGGTCTATACATCAAATAGCTGTCAACTAGTCCAATATTGATGTAAATTGACGGTGATGAATATAATAAAATATATTGACAACTAAACCAAATTGAATATTACCAGATACAAATGTCATCCACACTTGAGAACCGAAGTGAGTCATGAACGAAGTCAAGTAGATGAAGTTCATGAGCGGTGAATGTTGCACTGCGTCCGGTTGGCCCGGGTTCGCATCTTCTCTCGGGACGAACAAAGCCGCTACAATAGCAACGGCAAGGAACGTGATGAGGTGAGTCGGCTGGGTGGTATGGAACAACACTCTAGAACAATAATATTCAGAATATGAGCGGTGAATGTTGTTCACCCGGTTGGCCCGGGTTCAAATCTTCTCGCAGCTAGGAGCACAAACTACGCTTCCCTGAACTATGCTTATTGCTTTGACATAGAGAACAGATGATTGGTGTAGAAATTAGGTGACAATTGTGAGTAGGCCTAAACATTCAGTTTGAGGCCTATTATTTACCGTAGTAAGAGTCTGAGTATAACAAAGCTAAAATCAAACTTGGTTTCAACTTGGTTCTAGTGGGCCTACCTATGATATCAGAAACAAAGTTGGAGGATTTTGTGTGGTTCGAGGCTGTTGTGGGCCTACATGTATTATCTTTGTTTAGCCTGCAGTAAGTAGGCCTACTTCTTCGACTCATTATAAGTTTAAGTTAATCAGAGTAGATCATACTCTGATTATCATTATTCTAGTCAGAAATTTCCAGTTGGTTCTACTATGTTCTGTTGAACATTGTTCTAGTTGGTTTCTTTCAAATTGGTTCTAAGCCTACTCTGTGTAACACTGATATATCTTTTTGATTGGATCTACTCTGTTCAACATTGTTCTAGTTAGTATTTTTCTAGTTAGTTCTACTCTGTTTATCATTGTTAGAGTTGGTGATTTCTAGTTTGATCTACTCTGTTCAACATTGTTCTAGTTGGTATTTTTAATCAGTTATACTCTGTTTAAGGGGAACCCACCCAGAAAAATGTCTGAAATATTCGGTTATTTATTGATGTATCTAGGTTAAAATATTAGGCCGCCCCGGTGGCTAAGTCTATTATCGCTAGCGGTAGTAACTGCATGAAGTCACCGTTGGGTGTGGGTTCGAGTCCCGCATAAGGCATGGGTTTTTGTAACCGTCCTTTCACTTATCATCACTTCATCGTTTCATTATCACCCGCTCATTCGCACCCCCGTATAACCTAGCTGTTGGTGGGGTCGTTAAGCAGCATTAATATATATATATATATATAAACTATAAATATAAAAAATATATATAAAATTCCGAGAAAATACGAATACCATTAGATTGTTAGGGTGAAGTTTCCTCTATCAGCTATCAAGCTGAATTTCATCAGCAAACCCATGACCGTTTTGATACGAATGAATGATTTCTTTTACCCCGATTCACGAAAAATAATTTCGTGACTTTCCCAGGTCTTGTGTGCCAAACGCATGTGATTGAACTGTTTATTTTGAGCTGAGCCCAAAGCCAGTTCTTTCACGAACACATAGATACCACACACTTCAAAATATCCCAAGAAGTAATCAGATGGTGTACGTAACGAGAAATGCATGTTTTGTGACCATTTCCAATGTGAACTGAAGCATACATCATCGTAGTGGCTTTCCGGATGAATGTGTTGTTGCATGTGAAACTGCTGCACACCATTCAGAGAAGTACCTTCTAAAATGCCTATCCATGGCCTATCCATGATAAATATTCACAATATTTTAGTTACTGAAATTTCTTTAGTTAGTTCTACTCTGTTTACCATTGTTCTAGGTGGAATCTTTTCAGTTGGTTCCACTCTGTTCAACATAGTTCTGGTTGGTATCTTTTTTAGTTGGTTCTACTCTGTTCAACATTGTTCTAGTTGGTAATTTCCAGTTGTTTCTACTCTGCGTAACATTGATCTAGTCGGTATCTTTTCCATTGGTTCTACTCTGTTCAACATTGTTCTAGTTGGTATTTTTCTAGTTAGTTCTACTCTGTTCATTATTGTTCTAGTAGGTAATTTCTAGTTCGTTCTTCTCTGTCCAACATGGTTCTAGTTGGTATTTTCTGGTTGGTACTACTCTGTTCAACCTTTTCTATGTCTAATTTCTGAAATTGAATGATGATTTCTGGTTTCCTCTAAAATTAGGAAAATGAATATCGTCAATATTCGTTAAAATCTAGTTCCAGGGTTGTGGTATGTCCTTTAATATTATTACGCTAGAACTCACTTGTAGATCTTGGATTTTTGAAAGCCATCAAATATGTCGCCGAGTGCTAGCACTAGCAGTTGATATTGAGCAGTGGCAACCGCTATCATGTCCTGCTTCATCTTGACTTGATGGTCAACAGTGGTAGATTGCAACTGTTGAAGGGACGCTGTGTGTTGGGCCATGGCCTCACGCTTCTGTTTCCGTATCTTCTGTTGCACTGTTTTCCTCCTGGTCGCTTCTTGGACCTCTAGTCCTTGATATTTCGAGCGCACACACATTGCGCTTATTAATTCGCACACACTGATAGCTCACTGAATACACAAACTATATTTAATAAATTCATTAATTAGAGACAGTCATGAGAATAAATGTGGTGGATAATATTTAAATAGCGTATTTATAATCTAATTCATATGCCTTTATATTTGCATTGAAAATTAATAGCAGCTTTTAGAATATTTCTCAGTGTTTTTCTTCCATTAATGTTCCGGTCATTACCTATCATCACTTTAAATCAGCTTGAGTATTTCAATGAAATTATAATTGTATGAAATGTTCAGTTGCAACGAAATCGCTAAATTGTTTTTTCTCTGCCGTTAAATGACGTCTGCTAACCAACTCGTGTTGAGACAGACGTGTTTAACGACAACTGTTGTTCCCGCGATGTGATTGGAATCTCCCTACAAACTTTGACTGGCGAACCTGCCCACAGTCTTTCTTGGTTCTTACACCTCGTTCGGTTCTTACAACTCGATCAGTTCTTACAACTCGATCGGTTCTTACAACTCGTCCGGCTTGCTTGTCTCACTTCACGTAGGCCAACACTAATCACTGCTATGTCGATCACTTTCTAACTGTCGAGATCGGTGTGTCATCTCGACTTGTTATATGTTGCCGAGAGATGACGTCACTTCCCCCTCCCCCTCCCCCCGTTGATTGCACATGAGGGGCTCGACATCACGTCATGCAGATCTGGTAGCGCTGCCAATAATAGTGTGATTGATGAGATGATTTGTTAGTTGTTGGTGGCGAGTAGATGGATTTGTCCTCCATGAAAGACTTGCGAGATGAGTTCAATGCCACGGCCCAGCACGGTACAAACACACAGGTCGAGCTGAGTTGACCACTTATTCACTTGGCGATCTTTTCTACTCGGAGCGCCCCCTCCGGGACATGCCCGGGACCACCGGTCTACCGGTATATATGTGCCGCCATATTCCACGGCACCCTGAATTTTCCATAGCCCCCCCTCCCCCCCCCCCTCCCCCCACGGAAAAGTCTGAAATCATCACGGTTCAGAGCTGACAAATTGTGACATAAATTCAGTGTCTACTGTGCTTTCAAGACTAGTTTCAGCTATTAGACATCACTACAGCTTTCAGCATTGATTCTTATTCCATTGCCAACTATTATTTCATCAACATTTTAATAATCCTCTGTGTCTCTCATTTCTTATTCACACATTATCCGCACTATTGATCTTATTTTTGTGAACAAAACTCAAGTTGGCGTTATCATATCATTTCGAATTCAATTATTCATTGAATTGGCTCATATTTTGTTACTCGTTCTATCGTTATGGTATTGTTGCTCAAAAAGGTTATTAACGGTAATATCAAACATCAAATAAATGATTCTTTTTCTGTGTTCAGCCATTTTGATAGCTGTGTGAGACAAAAAAAAAAAAATATATATATATATATATATATATATATATATATATATATATATATATATATATATATATATATACGACTATACGATATATATATATATTTAGCGACTCACCGACTCGTACGAGTCGGTGAGTCGCTGTGATCGGTTGGAGAGCCTGATGATGGGAAGTATAATCTTCCCGAAACGTCGAGAGTGTAGAGCATATCAAGTAAGTGAAAAAACCGTAAAACCTATCGACAACATATATATATATATATATATATATATATATATATATATATATATATATATATATATATATATATATATTTACGTAGGTTCTCGTGGCCTATTGTAGTTGGTAGTACGAATTTTGCGGTAATACTACGCTGTTCAGACTCTTCATGTCGACGTTTCGGCGGAATGTGCTCCGCCATCGCCAAGAAAGTTCCACGTGGTCAGCACTTGAAGTGCTGACCATCGACCCAGTTGGTACTTTCCTGAAGATGTCGGAACACATTCCGCCGAAACGTCGACATGAAGAGTCTAATCAGCGTGGTGGGCGCAAAATTTGTACTACCATATATATATATACATATATTTATATGTGTGTGTATATGTAAACTACACATGACGCAGATCTGGGTGGCCGGTACTCGATAGGTTTCGAGGAAACGTGAATAATTGGTGTGGATTTGTGTAATGTAAGAATGTGTATTTACTGTTGTTGGGAGGCAGGTGGCTGGCTTATCTGGTCTCAATGCGATAAGAGCTGATATGGGGCATGGTATACGTGCGGAGGACATCGGACCCGAGCAGCTAGCCGGCCTTCCTATTGAGCTGCCACCTTATGTCTCTTCGCAACATATGCTTTCTCTGCCTGGAGCCTGGCTTTTCCAACACAAGCAAATGCAATCAACGCACACAGCCGAAATGAAAGATGATTATGTATAGTAGGCCTACTAGTTAGAATTAAATAAAAAGTCAATACATTATATCCTATAGGATAAGTCTCATCCTTGCCCTTTTGATTGTAAACTCCTGCTGAACATTGCTTATCAACCATAGCTGTGATTGAGTTAATTTGGTTGTTTTCAATCCAATTATTAATAGTTGATGGAACATAAAGAATTCACTATGAAAAAAGTTATAATGTGGATGAAAATAAAAACGAACTCAATTCGATATAAATGTTTTCTAGCTAGAGCTGTATCAAATTTACCATCGGAAATATTCTTTTACATTTATACACCTGTACAATGATTCATTTTAATAAAATAATTGACGCCAAATCAACCATGCAAATGCTTGACAACACGTTACACAAATTCTAACAAAAACTATTCAAAATGATGAATTATATTTCGTACTTTGTAAATCGCTGGAAATGTTCGTCTAGCTATTATCGTTCCTTTCTACCGCTTCACAAAAAAATCCGGGAATAGCTGCATTGGTTTACTATCCTGAGAATAAGGCTGACTGGGCTTGTCTGGTCAGTGAACAATTAAGTGTGAAGACTGGGCACACTTCTAAGTTCTCTAGTGGTCCGGCTCTGCATTATTTCTGTGTCTTGTTTAATAACATGCATTTTTCTTGGAGTTTTCAAAAATGAATAATACTGTAGGCATATGAAATTCACAGAATGCGTATTTACTGCACAATAACAATAAACCAGCAGTCAGCAGCAGGGTTTCAGGGACGTCTACGTCTAGTATAACGACACACACAGTGAAGAGAATCTCTCAAATCCCTATCACTAACCCATTCAAATTCAATTGTGAATTTTCTACAAATTTAGGCCTACATGATGATTTCTATCATGTACTTGACTCATTTCTGTATTAAATGTATGGATTGTTTGGGTGTGATATTCGTTGTCTTGTGCCGTTGCCAGCCATATGCCAAGCGAATACACTATCGAGGGCATATCTCGTTATAGCAAGTGACAGCTAGCTGACACTAACAACAGCCAGCTGACACTAACAACAGCCATTCCATAATAATGAGCATTGGAAGATGAATAGGCCTAATGGCACTGGAAATATGACCTCTGATTCTAATCAATGCCACACAGATAAGATTACATGAGCAAGAGGTAATATTCCGTCTCTCTGGCAGGCATAGGTGCCGACTTCTGAAAATTCCGATGGGTGCTCTAATTTTCCAGCAAAACATGTCAGAGCCCAATAGGGGTGTGGGGGGTTCGCCCCCCACCCTGCCACGCAGGGAAGATTGTGAAAATTCGTGTTTTTTGTACATATTTTATTAGTTCAAGAAGACTTTCATAATAACAAAGACATCATAATGGACTTTTTTAAAATTGATTTTGCTACTCCTTCCCCAAGCCCGCCGCAGGTATTTTCTTGAAATATGGACATTTTCTAAGTAATTGTTGCGATCTATACACTGTTTTGAAGTCCAATAATTGAACCTTCATGGACATTCTCGGAGTCATTTTTTCGATCTCCACCAGCAAAGCCCCGCAGGGAATTTTTTGAAATATGTTAATTTTTTAAAAAAAAATGCGATTTACAAGTAGTTTAGGAGTCTGGTGATTGAACCTTCATGGACATTCTCGAATTCTCGGACCTACCAACAGGTTAGGTGATAATTCAAATATCATTTCAAGTGACTCAATAACTTTGCCAATGTTCCATGTCTATAGGTAGCTTAGTTGCTAGCGTTGGCGGTTTCGGATCCCGATGCGAAAGGTCCTGGTATCGAATACCATGGGGGACCGCTTTTTTTCTGTCGTATTTTGTTTAATATACCCATATGCAACTGTACAAATCCTCAATGGACACAGTAGCTCAGAGATAATTCCTTTCTTCCCTGGATAAATTTATTGCCCTTGTAATAACTCTCATTACTGAATTAATCTAATTAAATGTTGAGTGATGTAACCTTACATACAGTTTTATGGTTTCCATCTGGTAAAAGTGTGTCTAATTTTATTTCCTAAGAATTGTCTTACGAGATTTTCACTTTTATTGAGTAATTTAGTATTTTCTCATGTTGTATGGTCTTGCACGTGTTGGTGAAAGTCTAAAACAACCCTCGCAAGGGGCCAGGTCAAGGCAAACGAGAGCTAAGAGTAGTTGCATTTAGTCAAGAATATGGAAGCTATTAAATTAAATTGTTATTATTTTTTGCATAAGGGTAGATGTCTTGGGGTTTCAGTTCACAACATTTTTTGATCTGGACAATTTCAAAAACAAATTCACACATGTTAAGTCAGCCATATATTCAGTCTTTGTTAAATATCAAGTGTCAACCGGGGAAAATTTGTTTTTAAACTACAAACATTTTCATCATCTGAGCTAAATACGACCAATCAGAACTCTGCTTTGGATTACATAGCAACCAATCAAAATTTAGTTTCAATATTATAATATACTTAGGGGTTGGACCAAAAAGAAGTTTGAAATAAATATGTGAGTAAATATTCAGGAGAACTTGTTGGGCAGTGATAGAGGCAAGTCGTGCCAAACGTTGTTAAACAGAAAACAGTCATGTAACCGCGAGTGAGTTCCCGCAAAATAAAAGAAAAAGAAAAACTTGTGAGAAAATAGTAATGTAACTAATGTAACCGCGAGTGAGTTCCCGAAAAATAAAAGAAAAAGAAAAACTTGTGAGAAAATAGTAATGTACCTAATGTAACCGCGAGTGAGTTCCCGAAAAATAAAAGAAAAAGAAAAACTCGTGAGAAAATAGTAATGTAACTAATGTAACCGCGAGTGAGTTCCCGAAAATTAAAATAAAAACAAAAACGGTGTGATTCAATGTAATCTATAATCGACGGACATTAATTTAAAATTCAACATCATCTTTCGGACATCAATTCTCCAGCCGATACGAGAGATGGCAGTGATGGCAGAGGCAGCAACCACAGCAGCAGCACACATAAGTACAAAATTCCACCCTGACCTTTAGAACCCCCCCAACTGCCCTCGTCGAAAACTTCAGAATAATCGTCATGATCTCCATAAATAAAATTTAATATTTCGCATCTATGTTGTAACTTCTGAATAAAGTGTTCATTTAAATAAAATATATGCATTGCAAATTCATTATGTGTTTGTGTTATGTCAATTAATGGTGTAATGTTGAAGTGAAATATAACAAAAAAGTAGCTCTGTATGGGATTCGATAGCGAGCCACTCCGGACCACCATCCGAAATCGTCTACGCTAGCCACTCGGCTACCTGGACATATGAATTTTGCAAAGTTGTCGAGATACTTGAAGAAGAAATTATAGATGAAACTCGACCTGTCGATTGCTCTGCTACCCTGGTAGGAATACTGGACTGTTGACCAATTTGCTCGAAAACTTTTGTTCGTGGAAAATTGACTCAAGTAACAGGGAAGCAGAATGCCGCAACAGGTATTCCACCTGTCACAAATGAATTCAAATAATCTTTCAAACCTCAGCTCTCCTACCAGAGGAGCAGAATATACCAACAGGTTAGGTAATAATTCAAATATCATTTCAAGTAACTCATTAACTTTGCAAATGTTCCATGTCTAGGTAGCTTAGTTGCTAGCGTTGGCGGTTTCGGATCCCGATGCGAAAGGTCCTGGTATCGAATACCATTGGGGACTGCTTTTTTTCTGTCGTATTTTGTTTAATATACCCATATGCAATTGTACAAATCCTCAATGGACAGTAGCTCAGAGATAATTCCTTTCTTCCCTGGATAAATTATTACCTGTAATAACTCTCATTACTGAATTAATCTAATTAAATGTTGAGTGCAATATAACAAAAAAGCAGCTCTGTATGGGATTCGATAGCGAGCCACTCCGGACCACTATCCGAAATCGTCTACGCTAGCCACTCGGCTACCTGGACATATGAATTTGGCAAAGTTGTCGAGATACTTGAAGAAGAAATTATAGATAAAACTCGACCTGTCGATTGCTCTGCTACCCTGGTAGGAATACTGGACTGTTGACCAATTTGCTCGAAAACTTTTGTTCGTGGAAAATTGACTCAAGTAACAGGGAAGCAGAATGCCGCAACAGGTATTCCACCTGTCACAAATGAATTCAAATAATCTTTCAAACCTCAGCTCTCCTACCAGAGGAGCAGAATATACCAACAGGTTAGGTAATAATTCAAATATCATTTCAAGTTACTCATTAACTTTTCAAATGTTCCATGTCTAGGTAGCTTAGTTGCTAGCGTTGGCCGTTTCGGATCCCGATGCGAAAGGTCCTGGTATCGAATACCATTGGGGACTGCTTTTTTTCTGTCGTATTTTGTTTGATATACCCATATGCAATTGTACAAATCCTCAATGGACAGTAGCTCAGAGATAATTCCTTTCTTCCCTGGATAAATTATTACCTGTAATAACTCTCATTACTGAATTAATCTAATTAAATGTTGAGTGAAATATAACAAAAAAGTAGCTTTGTATGGGATTCGATAGCGAGCCACTCCGGACCACTATCCGAAATCGTCTACGCTAGCCACTCGGCTACCTGGACATATGAATTTGGCAAAGTTGTCGAGATACTTGAAGAAGAAATTATAAATAAAACTCGACCTGTCGATTGCTCTGCTACCCTGGTAGGAATACTTTACTGTTGACCAATTTGCTCGAATACTTTTGTTCGTGGAAAATTGACTCAAGTAACAGGGAAGCAGAATGCCGCAACAGGTATTCCACCTGTCACAAATGAATTCAAATAATCTTTCAAACCTCAGCTCTCCTACCAGAGGAGCAGAATATACCAACAGGTTAGGTAATAATTCAAATATCATTTCAAGTAACTCATTAACTTTGCAAATGATCCATGTCTAGGTAGCTTAGTTGCTAGCGTTGGCGGTTTCGGATCCCGATGCGAAAGGTCCTGGTATCGAATACCATTGGGGACTGCTTTTTTTCTGTCGTATTTTGTTTTATATACCCATATGCAATTGTACAAATCCTCAATGGACAGTAGCTCAGAGATAATTCCTTTCTTCCATGGATAATTTTCAGGGAAATTCTTCCCTGTCTCTCTCTAATGCAAATTGACAGCAAATTCAATAATTGTTATATTTCATTTCCTTTTTCAGTCTGATGTAAACCAACATTTTTACGATTCATTTGTAGCCTAATTCATGCTTTTTTATAATTATTTAAATTGAACCTTCTTTGAATAAGTGTTTAATAATATAATGTGAAGGAATGCGAGGAATTAGGATGATGCAATAAACGGGACAAATGAAAGAGCATACATACACTGCAGATTTTTATTTGAATTTCTGTAATATCGCATTTTTCAAAACTCAGCACTTGTAGATAGAAAAATTCATTCAACAGTGTAGTGTATTTACTACCTAAAATACATAAATGAACCTTTTTTATTACACAATTTATGTCCAAGAGACTAAAGTCATCTTCCAGTTGAACTCAAAACATACACTTTTGGTAAAATAGGGCACTAAATAGGTCTTATAACTGTTCTTACTATTTTGACATGTTCAAAGTCGATTGAAAAAATATGACAACAATTACATTTTAGGTGCCGTTCGAGGCATCTAGACCACTGCCCCTAGATCAGTGCTAACAGTCTTATCTTCCCTCTCACTCTTACACTCAAGACGAAGTATCGATGCCGTAATTAGACGTGTCAAGTCGGGGCAGAAGTGAAAATTCCCTCAACTACCCTACCGTATAGCAGACTCCATAGTAAAACCACACATAAGATAAACATTTTTGGTAATAATTTTAATTTTGAGCGTGGACTGAAGCCCAATCGTTGTAGTGTTTGTCAGCACTGGTAGCGGTGAAAGCTGCTATCACAGTGTAAGAGGTTTGGTGAGGGGGGACGGGGGATCCAACATTGCATGACTTGTCACTGGTATTCTTCAGTCTACCTCACTTGTAACACTGTTTACTGTGGGTGAATATAACCCTCACGAGTTGCTGGCCAATGTCAGGAAGTGACGTTGGTTAACCAATTTCTTTAGCCTAATGGTAATTGATTAGTTAATGAATAGAAAATGAGCAATTGGTAATGAATTATTTGATTATTCAAATAAATAATAGGAAAGAATAACAACTAATTAAGATATATAAATTATATCATCAACAATATATGTCCAAACCATCTTCTACAAATCAAAATCAAAATATAGTAGATACCTATGCACATAACTGTGCTTTATTCACAGCTCATCTTTTTAACAGAGTTTCATATCATTAAATAATAAATTACCATTCATCAATAATCAGTTATGAATATAAATGAATAATCAAACGAAAGACAAAATAATCATTGATAAATTAATTTCAATCAGTTACTTGCTGTTGCAGCTCCATCATCAGTCTCCAATCAGTGGCTCTACCTACCAAGTTCCAAACTATTGCCAGCATGAAATCATATAAACATATCAGGAATTAATTAAAATGAGAAATAAACAATGATTAAATATTGTTCATTTTATATGAAGGTATCTAATATATATCTGACATGTTGCCAAGTCTAGATTGACAAATTATAAAGGTGGCATGCACAACGAAGCATGCACAAGACACGTTGATTCTGACTTCTTGCTAGTTTTGAGTGTGAGGCAAGCCTGAAACCTGATGGTCATCAACAACGCTGACGTGATTCATGATCAACCCACTCCGATACAGCATTGCTGGTACGCTCAACCAGGGCACTGGCATGTCATTCTTTTCTTTCTTCTTCTCTGAATTATTGTTATATTTCACGTATGCTCCTCTAAAAAGGTAACTGGCAGTTGTTTTCAATTTTGACAAGTCTAAATGTAGGTATATTAAATCAAATCAATATTCAGAAACAATACATATACAGTAGGCCTACAAGCATTATTTCTTTTTCCATTCCAGGGCATATTTCAGTGAAATATACAAAGTGAAACACAGATAACTAAACCTCCTGCTAGGAAAAATATAAAACAACAAAAACAACTAAAACTAGCTTGAGACATATTTTATGGAATCATCTAGTCAATTGGGCCTACAAACAAGAAAGATTTTAGGAAATGAATTTTTCTGGATATTTTAGCAATACTTGATTCAAATGTCAATATAGAAACAATCTTTAATTTACCTAAAAATGTGTTTAAATTTAAAATAAAAAAAACTGCATTCGAATTTTGCTACATATAACGAAGACAGCTATTGTACAACCTCACGAAACGTTTCTCCCAATGTTCAACGAGGGCTAGGTACGAGAGGTAGAGGCATTTTGCATGTCTTTAGCCAATAACGTCATTTCCCTCTCCGTAGGGAAACTTCCATGTCACATACTTCATTGCAGGCGCTGCTGTATCAGATCTAAAGAGCGATCTGAACAATTGGTAAATATTTTGTATTCTACTTTCAGTCAGTCCTCTTCCAGCAAATAATATCTTGAGAGCTTTATTGAACTAATGTACATCATACAAATAATTAATTTCAAGTGTTATCCATATCAGAGTCATCATCTGTGATGTGAGGTAGAGGTGAATCAGACCTGGCATCTACAGGCCCTTCAAGAGTAACTGAAATAAAAGTGACACAGAATTGTTATTCATCAACAACTTATAAACAACTATACAAGATTCAGTGATAACCACCCCTTAACCCGACTATTGTTAAAGATAGACTTTAATTCATCATTCATCAGAATATACCAGAAGTGACAATATTCAACCCAAAATTGGTTTTATTGAGGATAAAAATATTCAGTTTAGAATGAATTATGCACGAGTATTTTTAGGTACTTGGTCAGTTGCTGGTTGCTAAATGGTTGCTAAATCAGCAAATCAGTGTATTGGCATACCTCCTTAATCTATGGTTCACTGCTGATTGTTTTGATTAACCAGAACATTATTGTTTTGGTTCATCAAATGAAGGTTTGTTCAGTTGGGGTTTGGACATGCAAATATTTTGAACAGCTGAATGGTTACTATTCCAACAAAATATGCAAATTTGAGTATAGCAAAGACTCCATGCATTGTTACCAGATCCATCATTTACTGCATCTAGAATCATTTTGCCCACCCTCCACCCATATCACCAATATTACATTTTCCTTAATGGATCGTTTTTCTGCATGGATGCTTCATTTTCCTGATCCCTTGTAAAACTATAGAGGTTCCACTGTGAATTTCTTTAAATGATACTCCATAATCTAAATGGTACACACATATAGGACCTAAAATTAGGGTTGCTGTTCGAAAGGAAACGGTAAACGATACCAAAATTTGAATATCGAAACTTGAAAGAAATAGGCTACCAAAAATATTGAATAAAAAATAAATTATGGTAAGGAAACAGAATAAACATAGGTCGTGCCAGTTCTGTTTGTCTTTCATCTGACTGTGTGGCTCCAAGGCAAGGGTCTTTCCCACATCATATGGAAGTGGCTCAACAGATTTGGACATAAAACAATATACGGTATATCCATGTCAGATGATTGACTGGTGGAAAAAATTACTCTGGAAATTTGATGTTAACTAGTTACGCTGTAACACCTATGAAGTATGACGTGAAGGATTCAAACATGTGATTAACCAATCCTCGTTAAGCAATAAAGTGAATTATTGTTCAATTCAATTCAGTCATTATGGAGACTTATGAGCTTATCAAGATGGAATCTTGTTGATACAGTTATGTCAACTGTTTATCGTAACTCACCAAATTCACAGTACGGGTTTTCTCGCAGTGACTTCTTCAACGGAATGATATCCATCAGTAGAGCGTTTGTTGGACACCGGGCAGCAGCATGCTTTACTTTCACAGTTGCCACACTGGAAAAATAAAATAACTATGTAAGCACAATATGAAATGTTTGTAAAAAATCTCCACATACAGTATCTAGCAAGCTTAACACACAGTTAATATCGTTTGAAAGAGTTATTTCTATCAACAAAAATGAATGAGCTTCAATGACGACAATGCACAATATTCTCATGTTTTATTTTTCCCGTACCCGGATCTACCTCGAATCCAAAATGTTTCCAAACATCGGACCGCAAATTGGTCGGCGTGAATAAATGTTCATTACCTGACATTTTCAAAAAAACAAGTGAAATTGAAGATGGAGGACTAACAGAATCATTCAGAAGAAGTTTGTAGGTGTGCTTTTTTCACACTCTCATATCAGCTCCCTTTTCTTAAGAGCAAACGAGCGATCGTCGCGCAACGCTGTCTAGTATCCAATCATTGTACTATAATATGAACTGAAGGCACCAAGAACGTTTTTTAATTTTTTTGTTTACGAAATATTCATACAAACAAATAAACGATATTATCGATAATAAATGTAAAATCGATTATTGTTTTTTTCATCGAATATCGAATATCGAATATCGTATCGATATTATCGATTATCGTTTTCACCCCTAGAAACCAGGACCTTTATAGAATTCAGTTCATAACCGAAACCACAACCTTTATCCATAAAGGTCTCAGTCCCTGGATGGAACTAATATTTAACAAGTACACTAACTATTGCGAGGCTTTCTGTGAGATCTCAGTCCATTCCACTTTGCGTAGCGGTGTCCACTTATGAATAGGATTGCAACAGGAGTTCATCAGACCACGAACTACGATCGTGAGACCCACTTCTTGCAACGAGTCATTCACCTAAACAGAAAACACAACACATCGATGAATATAGCGTATAACATACATACATAATCACGTGGTTTAGTTTATTTGACAAACTAATCAACAATATTTAGATGTGTTTAATTTGGGGATGCGCCGATACACCGAAAACAACGTACACCGAAAATAACTTACACCAAAAATAACTTACACCGAAAAAATCGTACACCGAAAACAACGTACACCGAAAAAACTTGGAGAAAATAAAAAGAGGATGCGGCGATACACCCAAAAAAACTTACACCGAAAATGAGGTGCAACGAAAATGACGTACACCGAAAAAAGTTATTTGATAGGGTGACTGTACTTGGAGGCAGTTCCCGAGTAGAAGGACGATTCAGGGTGGAGCTATGATGATGTATTTGAGTAGTGAGGGACAATTCCCCTGCAACAAGAATTAAATACTATCATGTACCAAAATATCGTTCTTTTCGGTGTAAGTTATTTTCGGTGTAAGTTTTTTTCGGTGTACGTTTTTTTGGGTGCTCGCCGCTTTCACTCATTTTTGTCCAAGTTTTTTGAAACGAACACCGAAAAAACTTGGAAAAAAAATAAGTGAAAGCGGCGATACACCGAAAAAAACGTACACCGAAAAAAGCTTACACCGAAAAAAACTTACACCGAAAATAACTTACACCGAAAACAACGTACACCGAAAAAACTTGGACAAAAAATCGAGAATCCGGCGATACACCGAAAATAACGAACACCGAAAAAACTTGGAAAAAAAATAAGTGGAAGCGGCGATACACCGAAAAAAACTTACACCGAAAAAAACTTACACCGAAAACAACGTACACCGAAAATAACTTACACCGAAAATAACGATATTTTGGTACATGATAGTATTTAATTCTTGTTGCAGGGGAATTGTCCCCCACTACTCAAATACATCATCATAGCTCCTCCCTGAATCGTCCTTCTACTCGGGAACTGCCTCCAAGTACAGTCACCCTATCAAATAACTTTTTTCGGTGTACGTAATTTTCGGTGTACGTCATTTTCGGTGTAAGTTTTTTTCGGTGTAAGTTTTTTTCGGTGTATTGCCGCATCCTCTTTTTATTTTCTTCAAGTTTTTTCGGTGTACGTTGTTTCCGGTGTACAATTTTTTCGGTGTAAGTTATTTTCGGTGTAAGTTATTTTCGGTGTACGTTTTTTTCGGTGTACTGGAGGCTAGTCGTTTAATTTAATATTGTCATTTTATTCTAGCTATTTCTAGAGAGGCAATGACATATTTATATTTCCAACTATCAAGTAGGCCTACAACTTACTCAGGAACAAATTTAAATTACAGTATATTTTTCTTCTTTCTGTGAGGTTTCAACTGTACCTCATTGTTGGCTAGTTTACCAACATATCACAGATTTAGACATCAGATTTGACATAGAACAGTCGGTAGCCGGCAAAAAGATCGCAGCAAAAAGAGCGCGTACATAAGACCGCGGACAATAATCTCACGGCAATAATATCGAGTGGGTGAAATGATCGCGCGTACATAAGGTCGCGCAGACAAAAATATCGCGAGCAAAATGAGTGCGGGAAAAAAGATCGCGGCGACCATATGATCGCGGTCAATAAGATCGCGGCGACCATATGATTGCGGACAAGAAGATCGCGGCGACCATATGTTCGCGGACAAAAAGATCGCGGCGATCACATGATCGCGGACAAAAAATCGCGACGACCATATGATCGCGGACAAAAAGATCGCATCGACCATATGATCGCGGGCAAAAAGATCGCGGCAACCATATGATCGCGGACAAAAAGATCGCGGCGACCATATGATCGTGGACGAAAAGATCGCGGCGACCATATGATCGCGGACTTAAACATCGCGGTGACCATATGATCACCGACAAAAAGATCGCGGCGACCATATGATCGCGGGCAAGAAGATCGCTGCAATAAGATCGCGGACGAAACTTACCGCCTTTGATAGTATCTAATACATGGAGACGGATACCCGAACCACCAACTTATATTACGCTAGTTGAAACCACCGTTCGCTGAGAATCGATGCACAATGCTCGGGCATAGGGCGACCGCGGGTGAGAACGAGGAATCTAGTCCCAGGCCTCGTTTCCGAACGCCGTGACGGTTCGCGACCGCACGGGCCAAAAAAAGACGCGCACGGCGCCCCTCTACAAGCCCGTGGTCGAATCATCTCGATCTGACCGGCCGTTTGCCGGCAATCCCCGTGTGAACGATACACCGTTTGGGTATAGGGAAAACACGGCTAGGCCGAAAACAGCGATCTTGTCCGAGCCCGCGTTTCCGAACGCCGCAACGTAACGCAGCCGCACGGGCAATAAAAGACGCGCATCGTTCTCCTCTACCCGCCCTTGGTCGAATCAGCCCGATCCGACTGGCCGTTCTCCTGTAAAGTTCTCCCGAGTGTCTCTTATGGGCGCCGCCGTGTTGAACGATATGCGGCGATGGTCGGAGAACGGCGGTTCGAATCCCGGCCGAACCCAGTATACGAATACTCGTTTCGTCGGTGTGCTTCCACCGGTGCCACCCCTGTATAGATCCGGATCGCCGGCAATTGCCGGTGAAAGTATGCAAATCTCGGGTATAGGGAAAACACGGCTGGTCAAAAAATGATATCTTGTCCGAGCCCCCATTTTCGAACGCCACGACGGAACGCGGCCACACGGATAGTAGAAGACGCGTATCGTTCCCCTCTACACCCGTGTGGTCGAATCAGCCCGATCCGACCGACCTTTCTCCTGCAAAGTTCTCCCGAGTGTCTCTTATGGGCACCGCCGTGTTGAACGATATGCAGCGATGGTTGGAGAACGGCGGTTCGAATCCCGGTCAAACCCGGTATACGAATGCGTGTTCGTCGGTGTGCATCCAACGGTGCCACCCTCGCGTCGATCCGACCCGCCGTTCGCCGGCAATCGTCGCCTGAATGATGCACAATGCTCGGGCATAGGGCGACCACGGGTAAGAACGAGCGATCATTTGGTCGCCGCGATCTTATTGTCCGCGATCATATGGTCGCCGCGATCTTATTGCCCGCGATCATATGGTCGCCGCGATCTTATTGCCTGCGATCATATGGTCGCCGCGATCTTTTTGCCTGCGATCATATGGTCGCCGCGCTCTTTTGTCCGCGATCTTTTTGCCCGCGATCATATGGTCGCCGCTATCTTATTGCCCGCGATCATATGGTCGCTGCGATATTTTTGCCCGCGATCTTATTGCCCGCGATCATTTGGTTGCCGCAATCTTATTGCTCGCGATCATTTGGTCGCTGCGCTCTTATTGCCTGCGATCATATGGTCGCCGCACTCTTTTGTCCGCGGTTATTTGGCCTCCGCGATATTAATAAACATATTAGCGGATCTATCAATCAGCTCACAATGTACAGTGAAACCCTCATCTATGTAATTTGTATTACGTTTATAATTCTTGCAGATATTTATCAAGTTTAATGACGGTGGCAAGATGCTCCAATCATCTTCTTTACCGCATATCTTTTCGTACATTTGTTTGTATTCTTTCATTTCCTTTGCATTTCTCTTTTTTCTCAAGTTCATTCCAGTTCGTTATGGTGGTCCTCTGCATGAAGCCATCCTGACCCAACTTTGAACCTAGATAGTAAGGTACTTTAGGACATCGATTCCATATCGAAAAGATGATTGATATCGAATTGAAGCTGGGAAATATGTTTCCGATATTTAGCACTTTGACGCCTTTTCAAAAACATTATAAAACAACATCAAATGCATTGAAACATGAAGAAATATTAGAAATACATGTACTACAGCACTTTTAGATTTCATTGCTTTTATAGCAATACACACTACCCTGCGGAACTCCAGCTGTAATCAGTACTCTATCAGAAACTTCCTTCCCAACTTTAACCTTCAGAGTTCTATCTTTTAGAAAATTTGTTATTCAACAAACTACTCATTGATCTAGCCCAATAGCGGCTAATCTACCAATTAATCTGCCGTGAAGCACCTTATCAAACGCCTTTTCCATGTCCAAGAAAATAGCATCTATTTCATTGTTGTTGTCAATACTATCAGCTGTGTTGGGCCAGTTCTGTAAGTTGTGACTCACAAGAGTATCCTTTTCTCAAGCCGTGCTGTCCATCAGCTATCCATCCTCAGTGTTGGGTAATGAACTTTTAAAATGAATGCTTATGTATTTTCTGAACTTTTCAATGAACGCGTTACATTTACAGTTGATGATCTTGAACTTTCTTCACGTTTGATTATTCGGTGATCTTCAACGGAATAAAACGTTCATTTGGAAGTTCATAATTTTAGATCACTTATAATCCTATTCGATACGATCGCACTATCCGTGCGTACTTCCCTGTCCAAATTCCGAATGACATAAACTATTTTACGGTCTATCTCAAACGTATAATATTACCTGTTCAAGATTACATCATGTGATCACTTGTCACCAGGCGAGCCGGCAGCCACGTGTGGTCAAGGTTGACGTGTTGTGATTTGTATGTAGGCTGTGTACACTGATTGTATTGTTCTAGCGTCTGGAAGTGACGCGCATTTAAAGAGTTTATAAATCATAAGTTAACTGTGTATTGGTTAATTTGATAGTTTTTAATTAACTGTAATATAAATGGATGGCGCTGTTGGTAGTTGTCTCACCACCGAAGAAGATGACGCAAAAAACAACGTGGATGATCTAATTCTTGTTGAACCTGATCCCATTCTAGGAGTTACCTCGAGTTTACGTAGTAATGAGAACCTTCTTCCCTAGTCAAATTAAAAGAAGTTTATTTCTGGATTTTTTCTGGTTTCAAATAATTACCATTTGGATTAGATTTGGATGTACTCTAGTAGTGCACAACTGTCCTCCCTATCTGTAAACTGTTTCTATACGCCGTAACTGTATGTATAATTTCTTATCAATCACTATTAAACTTGAGACATTTATTGTAGAAAATGTGTGTGTACGAATATTATTTTTGAACTTTTTTCCAGATAATTTTCAAGGTGAATTTTTGAACAAACTCACGTTCTTTTAAATTTGAACTTGAACGATGAAGAATGTGGACAGTGTTTTATACTGGAATTATGGTTCGGTCAACCGGTTCCTATTTTTCAAACTAAAATTTTATCAATAATACCTACCCGTACCTTCCAAACTTGAAAATGTTCTCAATGTGGATAATATCCTAGAGAAGAGTCTACCAGCAAAAATAAATGACTATAGCTTACCCTATAATCAGCCAGGATATTGTCAGTAGCACTTAAATACTCTGTAGCACGTGTAATACTGTCCACGTCTGAGAATATACTGATGTAGTTCTCTTGACACAAATTGATAAATTTGTAAGATTCACATACAAATTGGTTTACAATGTCGTTTGGATTTGTCTTTAGAAATCCTCTCTTGTCGTGATCTGCACTTCCTCCGCTTGCAGCGACCGGTTCACCTACACAACACAACAATATGATTGATAATTCTACCTGATCTGATTATACTGGTTACCTGGAAGTGACTGATAACCCTGTACAAACAATCCCACCATCTAATCCTTAGCCCTAATTGGGAACAACAAGACTGCATCAAGTTATTGATGTATGAAAACAAATAGCACAAAATAAATACATGAAAGCAGACAGATGACTGCGAGTTTGTACCGTACGTTCACACGCTGGGAGAACGTTTACTTACGTTTGGCATAAAGAACACGGCCAACGCTCGGCAGCACTCCATCAAGGATATCTTTACCATTCATCTTCGGAAGAGCTGAACGTAACCTTTTACCCTCCTTTCGTTTTTTCTCTCTCTTCCAACAACTAACAGCAGTAAGGGTCTTCCTTTTGTTGCACGATAATGATTGATCTAGGAAAAGTAATCAGATTCACATAATAATCAATGCATAGGATTTATAGAAGAATATTGTACAGAATATTGTATTGAAGAATTGATAGTGGTTATATTGAGTAGATACATAAAATTATATTTATAACAAAGGATTGACTCGTCACTGGCTGAGTTTTGAAGAAACTTCAGTTACTAGGCAATGTACATTTTAACTTGTTTGTCCTTGGGGTTGACCATGTATAACTCTGACCATGACCTACCCATGATCCATGACATGAACCACGACAACTCTCTAAAACGTTCCGTCTTTAGTCCACTCTTCAATTCTTTTATTCCTCACATCAACTGACCGTGTTTATTGTGAAATAGGAACAATTAAAATAGCACTGCAGTTGGTATGTGGTAATGCTTCCAATCCATTTAATTCCTACTGATATACGCTAATATATTAAGAAAGTTTTGCCAAGTGAAAAAAGCCATTACTAAACTTCTGTTAGATTTGGGGACTTTTGGCAGGGCTGACATTGTTTTCTAAAACAACGGAAAGCTTAGTCCAGTTTTAATATCTATATTTAAATATGAAAAAAACAACCATCTAATTGATGATATCTAATTATAGAAATTAGGGGTGTGCGAGTTCGAGATTTCAAGTTCGAGTCGAGTTCGACTTCAAGAGAAAATCACAAGTTTCGAGTTCGAGTTCAAAAAAAAAAAAAAAAACGGCCCCATTAAAAATTGAGTTTTTAATTGTTCTGAGTGATGTTCATACAGTAAACCCTCGTTTATTCGAATTCCAAGCGACCCCATGCATCAGAATTCGAATTGAAAACAATTTGAATAAAAAAAAAAGTTTTTTGTTTGTATAGTAGGGCCTCTATACTGTAGTGTGTGAGCATTCTCTGGCAGCCAAGTGTTTATCTTCAAGTGAAGAGTTTTCTCAACAGTTTTACAAAGTGTCAACAAAGAGTCAATGGATACTGTCATGTCACTCAGGATATACTCATCACAGTTCACAGTGTTAAAAGAGTCCAAGTAGAGAACATACCGATTTAAAAGTAAAAAGCAATGAAGACTGACAAGGCAATTAATATAAATATTGGGGCCTAGAATGAAATGAGCAAATTATCATCCCTGCAAGCACTAGCTGGCTGATTTATTCACAGTTGATCAACTACTTATGCCCATTCGAAATTATAATCCTCTGTCAATAAATTAATTTAAATTACAGTAATAAAGATGAGGTCTCCAATATATTATCTGGAAAGTCATTCATCTTCAACAGCAAGGAGAAATGTAGTTAACTTTTCAACAGACAAGAGCATCTTGATTAATGTCCCGAGTCTATAGGAAATCCTTTGTTGTCAAGAAACACGCCTGTTCCCCCTTGTCATTAACACTTGGGTGTTTCGACCTGCCACATGTTTCGGGCCCCCTGATCGCTAATGTTTAATGATAGGGAATATGGATTAAAAATGACTTCAAATGATAAAATATTGCGTAATAATATAAATTATTATTCCTACAAAATATTAAATATTAGTAGCAACTTCTGGACCCTGAAATTCGGAAAAAAAATTACATTCCAAAAAAAAAAAAAATCCGAACTCCAAATTTTCGAGTTCAGCTAAATTTGAACTCGAATTCGAAAATTCGAGTGCTCGCACACCCCTAATAAAAATATATAAATGAAAAATATCAATTTTATTCATAGCAGATAATATATGTACGCATCAAGGAAGCTTTATGATACAGCAGTGGTTCAGCAAACCCCCCACCCCTCCTCCCCAAATTACCGTTGGTTATAGTAGGGGAGAGGGAGGAGGTGTGGGACGTTTTTTGAACAATATTTTTTTACTCGGTCAAATTAGCGTCTTTTGTTATTCTGTTTTGTTGACTCTATAATTCCAGCCTTACCCCTCATTCTGAATGAATATAGTAGATATCAAACACATAGTTTAATTGATACTGTATAAATTATTTAAAACATGTCTGCAAAGTGTCCCATGTCTTCTAGGGGTGGGGAGACATGGGACACCGTATGGGGAGGAGAGGGACAATGCATCTAGTACCAGATTATATAGCCTTCCGGCTATAAATACTTTTTATATAGGCTATATAATATAGACTCTAGGACTATATAGGCTGTATATATAATATAAGTTTACTTTTACCTGTATATAGGCCTACGTATATGCTGCTCAACGACCCCATACAGAGCTACGTTATACGCGGGGTACGAATGAGCGGGTGATAATAAAACGATGAAGTGATGATAGGTGAAACTGAAAGGACGTTTACAAAAACCCATGTCTTATGCGGGACTCGAACCCACGCCCGACCTGACTTCAGTTTCTAGCGCAGTGTTATAGTTGACTGAGCCACTGGGGCAGCCTACATATATGTAGGCCTATATACTAGTAGGCCTACATATAAAAGTCTTTGCATGTTCAATTTTAAAGAAATGATATTCTTAAAAACTAGTAAGTGGACTGTGATAACAGCTAGAACTATCAATACACAAGATAATCAATTAATAACAGTCATTTTGTACTCGGTGAAATCGAACTCGAACGATAGATCCTTTCGATTCCTTGCGGTTCTTTTCTGACCAAATATAGGTAGGCCTAGTTGCAAACAATATTAAAAATGATTTAAAACCTAAAATACTAATGAAATTTATTTTATATTACATTTTTAAAACGTAACATAACCTCAAATACTAAATATAATGGTCATAAAAATCACACATAACCTCAAAATAGTGGGCCATGTCTCCCCCATGCATGCTGTCCCATTCCTCCACCATACACAGATTTGCAGTTTTATTCATGTAACTTATTTTGATTGTAAGAGAAAAAATTATAAATATAATAAAAATGAGGACAAATAATTGAGCTTTCAGTAAATGCCAAATTTACTTTCAACGGATCAGTTTGTCAGAATACAAACCGAAAACTTACGAGAAAAAAATAGTTCAAAAAAACAGTCTTTTCAAACTTTTCTCAATAAAAGTGGTGCTATCAGGTGGATTTCATTCAAACTACATCAGAATATGAATATTACCAACATATAAGCAGGAGCACAATAATATATTTTGATTATTATAGTAGTAATAGCCAAAGTCCCACTCCTCCACCCGTCCCACACCTCCTCCTTCTCCCCTACCAGTAATAATTGCAGTGCATGAAAATGTTTCTGCTTTATATCATTCAAGAGTTGCCTTCTCAAAATGAGCAGATATTTTTTTATAAATATTTTCGACTCAAGTTGTATATAGTGAAAAGATTGAGTAGAGGATTAGGATTTGTCTAATCTTTCTACCAGACCTAATGATCCAACTACCTTATATCTTTACACTGTTGGTGTAGAGATGTGTACAATCATTCTTTCTCTCAAATGCTTCTTGGAACCTAGATTGACTTGGCCAAAAGCTAAAAACAATGATTATTAGGGAAGCTATGATGCAAGGAGTTCTTTGAACATACTGCTATGAACCGATCCATACGAGATTGAAACTACGATATTACTTCAATCTCTAGGAGTATTCAATAAAACATGTCCAAATATTGAATAGGTAAACTTATAATTGATTACTAATGAAGGCCAATGATTCATTATAGGGTCTTTCCATGACAAATCTGCAAAGAATTTGTGGTGAACGAGATCTCTGATGTTGATAAAATATGGCGTACCGGTAATCATAAGAAAATCAAATTTGATTAAAATGTAAATTTAGTATATTGTAGAGTAGCATTCATACAATTATTGTATGTTCAGTTTATCCTGATATCGCAAATAGGTTTCAAGTTATGGCAATTACCGCAATGTACTAATGACGCTACGGTCTACGCGGGATCTGAAATCGTAGGTGTAAGAACTAAAACACTGATATCTTGAAAACCGCTCATCCCGCCAACACAAAACTTTCTGCACATTTACTTACATATATGTAGATGAATTACACCAAATTTCAAAATATCCTAAAAATGAGTTATTGACCTCATTAAGATGTACTCCCTACCTACGTTGTTGTATAACATGTTGGGCCTACATGTTTCAAATGTAACTAGTTACACGTACATTTTCATTACCTTTCCAATAACATGTCTCCCAACTTCGTATCTTGATTGGGAGAGAAGTTAGACAGGTCAACCTGTGGCGGTGCGTGACCGGAGCGTCGGGAGGTCAAATTTTTATGACTCCATATCTCGTATCTCAAATCACTTACTAATGATTAGAAATTTTTGAAAAAACGTAATTATTCCAAGCAATGATGTCAGTAAGTGTCCTAATTTCATCAAAATCAAACATGGTCACCAAAAATTGTATTTAAATTTAGTTGATTTGTTATGGAATGACCCCTATACACATAATCTATATTCACCTTGTGTCTGATAATGCCAGGTCAGAATAGCATTACGTATATCGCCATTAGATTTGTTGCAGATCGCATTCCGTACATCCTCTGAAATGTCATCCCGGCTCTCTAGATTTGCTATTCGATTAACTGCTTTCATCATAGATGTAGCATTGATGGGAATAAACCTGTAAATTGAGGCAATCACAATCATTCATTCAAACTTGAAACAGGTTTACAGGATATTAAAAGTACGCTGAACAAATGTTCAACGAGAATATTTTTTCAATTATCTAGTTCAATTCAATTTGTTTTTTCAATAATATTTTTCAATGAGTGATGATTTTGGAGCCAAGAAAATTACTATAGTTTACTCCCTCATGGTCACGGGTGAATAAACCAAAATGCTAGTAAAATGTGTAGCAAAAATGTCCACAGTTCACTGTTTTCTATGCATGGCATAAGTATTGCCATTAATGCCAGAGTGTTTTCTTCTAACTCAGTTATATTGGTTTGATTTAGAAAACAAGAGTTTTCAATCAGTGAAATGAAGTGCCAGTATTGATGGATGTGGTAATATGCATTTTTTTATAGCGTGGGCGAGAATTATCAATCGAACTTGACACTTTGGTCTCTATTGTGAGACATATCCGACCATGAGACATTCAAATAGAAGACTTGGTTGGAAAGGGAATGAATGAATGTATACCTGAAACGTACGCATAGGCACCGACTTTTAGACAACCTCTATAAAATAGATTTTAATTGTGTTTGTAAATACTAGAATATCATTTTTGAAATGACTTATTATAGTCTGTGAGACTGACTCAACAGTCCTTGGTATCTGGGAAAATTAGGTTACGTGGATTAAGGTATGAGACCTCACAAATGAGAACCCAAGAGCAATGCTATACTGAAATTCACACGAAATAACTTGTGAAATGTATTGTTTGCTCAAAGCTTTGAGACGTGACCAACGACATATGTAAACAAGTGGCAACACCAGCAACCAGAATGGTGACCACGTTCATATATATCCAACATCATAGGGCATATATATGTATGTTCAAATAGATCAATTTTATATTCATACTTTATGTGATGGATATTCAACTCAGCAATCAGCTTCTCAGGAAACAGATCTCGAGTTATTGAGTGACCAGAATTCACCTCAGTGGAAATGAATACAAGTGGAGACTTTCCTATTCGTCGATATCGCCTAAAAGTGCAATCATTCAAAATATCAGTTTCCGTATAAATACTCTGGAACATAGTTAGGATGAAACACCTCAACACGCAAGTCACACTACTTGGATTCTCAACCTAGTTGTAGACACAATACAAACAAAACATGTAGCTTACATCTTAAAAACTGTAGGCTACTGTATTTCAAACTTTAAAAAATATTATTATGTACTGTGTATGATAATTGATAATAAATTATACTAAATATACCCAAAGCTGGTGTACAATCCCAATAGAGTATCATTCGAATACTGTAGCACCAACTAGCTCCGATCATAAACCTCCTCCGTTATATAATGTACATTTTAGTCATCACCGGTTCTAATTTATTATAGCTACGGATGATGCAATACAATGCACTTCATTTGAAATGAATAACAATACAAATGTTGAGTATCTTGACTAGGCCAAACAGTCAAGTGAATTTTTATGTCAATTGTTGAGCATCAATTTGAAAGTAATTTTGACCAAGAGAAAAACAAACATTTATGATTTGTGTTGAACAGTAAAAGAATTCCACATTAAAAAAGAAGCAATACAATTGAAAAGAATGGAATATTGATCAAATTCAATTGCAAATTCTGTGAACATTTCTCAGAAATTTCACAAAATACTGATGAGCATTTCAACAAATATTCAACTAATCCAAAAATATATTACACCGAAAGTTTGAAATTTAAAAAAAAAATGCAAAGTTTTGAAAATATTTTCAGCAAAAAAGTTTGAAAACATTTTGAAGTGAAACTTGAGCACACATTTCCCAAAAAGATGTGAAATGTTGGTCATATGTTATAATTGAAACCTATGATATAATAATTATTCACATGAATTCAGGCTTTGTCTACCAATCACAAAAATGTATATTATAGGCTTCTTCTGTGTACCACCAAATGAATGAACATTGGGGTATAACGGTATATCAGAGGTGGTTCAATTGTACCTACCAGCAATAAGTGAATAAATTAAAAGTATAGGCCTAAAAACGGAGAAAAAAAAAAAACGGAAAAGAAAAATAATAACAGAAATTATCAAAGAATTGTAGAATTATCCATAGAGTTTAGCTGATCTGTCTGTCTATCTGTCTGGCGGTCACGCTGGTGCGCACGCAGTCTGGCACGAGTGGACGAGAGGTGTGAGGAGAGCGAAAGGGCGAGGGAGGGAGGGGGTCGGTCGTGGGCGGGGACCATGTTGTTCTAGAAGATTCGATCCAATGCAGAATTCGTATCGCCCAATTGCAGCAGCTGGAAGTAGTGTGCAGGGGCGTGACGGGTAGGGAGGCAAGGGGAAACGGGAGAGCATGGGGCACCCAGTCACATTGTCCTTGACGCCACGACTGGCTGGGGTCAACGGCGGAGTCAGTTAGGAGAGGCCCTTGCATGGGTGTTGAATTGCGTTGTTTGGTTTTGGCCGGAGTTCTAGGAAATCATTTAGCACGGCCGAGCGGCTATGTGTCAAAGTAATACGGCGTACGCGTGAGCGAAACACGAGGATTCAAGCTAGTAAGACTAGGTTAGTCTAAAGAGAACAGAATGTAGATAACCACCTATTACCATATTTACCTAATTATATTATGGAGTAGGTCTGGGTCTTTTAAAAATGCATTTGGATAATCTTCGACTAGAATCAACTTCTTCTCTGTTGCAGGGCCCAAAATTGAACAGTACCGTCCTGCCGTCATCAGATATTCTTCAAACCTGGAAGCTTGGCTATAACTGTAACTTTTATTCTCTAATGGAACAAGAAACAAAATATATACATCAAAATCAATTTAGCATTTACTTTAGATGAGACACCTACAACAACTGCAGGCCTATGTGTTGATGACTTGAAACATATCACCCTAGATTATTCAATTTGAATCAAATCTTCAAACTAAAACTAAAACAAATGATTGATCTTCCAGTCCAGGCTAGTATTGATCCTATACAAGTAAATAACCTGGTTAAAGCCTGGACACCAGTGACTCGTGACTATTTGTAGACAAGAAGATACTTGCCAGCTTCCCATGATTCATCCACAGGGTTTATCCACTCCATGATGCAAACATTTCTTGAAGAAGCTAGAACACTCAGTGTTGCGGTTTTGCCAGCTCCGGTAGGTCCAGTTAACAACAATATGTTATCATGCTGAAAAATACAACCATTTGGTACCTGTCATTACACCCTGGTTTGTATCAAGTACAATATTCTTCAGTGAAAATAAAAGGACTTTACAGGGTCTATAGGCCTGAAGGCCTAATCATACCGTAAAAAGTCTGTCATTCTCACCTTCTCATTGGACCAAGCTTTGTCCAGCCATAATTCAACTTCATCTATTTTTTTCTTATGAACTGCAAGGTCCTGTTTAGCAAGGGGAAACTCCAGTGATGGTGCACTTCTCGCTGTTTTTTTTAGCTTTGAAACGACATTGCGTTTTGCTGAATTCACAATATCACAATCACTGTCCGACGAAGTTACAATTTCAATGTGTTCTGCAATAGGTTTTATATTGTCACCAAAGTTCTGAAAACAGTGCAGAAAAGCTGATGTAAACTTGTAGAATTGGTTATCGTTCCCAATCTTACAATCAAACAAAACACACACACTAGCACAACTCAAAAACACAACACATAAAAGAGAAGCACGTACATATGTACGTGAGCAACTAAAAATTGAATGCTACACCTACGGTATATCAAAATGACAAACTATAACCACTCTCAGGTACAAAACATACAATAGAAAGAAACATTCGAGGAGACAAAACTCAAACTCGGCCTCACCCTAACCGATTCGGCAATTACCGGTATAGGCCTACCAGGCTTTTAGTAAATGCATCACAATTAGGCCTACTAGGCCTACTGTGTTGCGCCTAGTAAACTTGTATTAAGCCGTGTCTGTTTGTTTTGATGATGAGTTATTAGTATAAATCTGAACACCTAAAAAATATATCCAACAACCATAAAACAGATTGGCAGGACTTGGACCTAGAAAATTGGGTTATTTTACTGTGACACTGAGCATCGCCAATTGGCGTTTGATTTTCGATTTTCTGGTGTTTTCTGAAAGATCTTGTTATATCTTTCAGAAAAAGTCGCAGAATGTTGAGAATTGTTGGTTGTTATAGTTTTTAAACTCACTTGAATCTGATGGTTTTTGAATGTTGTTTGGGAGGGAGAGGTGCTGTAGGGGGTATATGTCGGTTAGGTTAGTGCGGGGAGGTTGATGTCGTCGTTGGGGGGGGGGGGGGAGGAGTGCTGGAGGGGGTGATATACGGTCAACGGTAGACTGTCTCAGTTATTTTACCGAAAATTGGACTAGGGCTCAAGGATAATATAGATTTAGTAGGATGATATAAACTCAATGCCTAGGCTAGTAGGAGAGATCTATGCCTAAGTCACTAACATTAATGGGTTTGTTCATCGTTGACAAATGACAATGCCGAGACCTCTGGCCTAGCCTAGGCACTATGCTAGATTGATGGCACTACACTAGGCTACCTACTTGATGTAGGCCTATGGCCTCAGAGGCCATTGAGTTTTTTACATATCAAACTCAATGTCTAGGTTTAGGGCCTAGGCCTAGTTAATAAGACGTAGGATCTACCGGCAGTTTATATGATAAATCTAGGCCTATGCCCTAAGCACAACAAACTCAATGTCTAGGTCTAGGGCCTATTTATTAAATCGGAGTGTCTACCCAGCCGGCCACCTGGTGAAATAGTAGAATCATACAACACCATATTTATCATTGACTATTGATATTCTTATAACCAGCCTTAGTTTGAAGTCTTGATTCAGCTCGGCGGTGCGGCTTCTGGCTATTGTGCTGGTGGGCAGGGTTCGATTCCCAAGACTAGCTAGGGCCTACTGGTACTATTTTTTACTTTTTAAATATTATATATAAATGCTTTGACTATAGGTTATGGCCTTATGGGTTAGGATATTTTTCCCCCTCAATATTGTTAAGCGGCCGATATTGGAATTATTCCTTAACGAATCGCATAGGCCTACTGAGATGCGGCCGTACTTGGTGAAGTAGCCTACCTCTCCTGACCCGCTCACGTGAGAGAGCAATGAACAAAGGTTGTTTTAAAAGCAGGAGATAGAACATGAAAGTCCGAAAGTGTTGGAGATGCAGTGGAGAAATACGAAAGGAGTGCATTTATGCAGTTCTGGAAAAGGGTTTGCAAGACGATTGCGGTTGCGCGGGGAAGGAAGTGGTCATTAGGGTTAGTGGGGTTGGTGGTGGCTGGCAATGTTCAAGTCGATTAAGTATGCCTAGTCCATGTTGGCGGTGGCCGGCTGAATCATATTTCATTATTTCGCTGGGTGGCTGGCCGGTTAGACATAGCATAATAAGATAGGCCTAGGCCCTACCCTTACAACTGCTGGGCCTATGTAGGCCTACTCACATTGAACAAGGGTGGATCACCGGTATTCTTTATTCGCTTTTTATGCATTTCTGGCAAAATTCAATGTACAGTTATTTTTATAACTCATATAACTTATGAATAAACTATCGGATTATTCACATAAACCAACTCAATGAATCAACACAAGGCATACATAACCTGAAATTGAAACTCGTCCTTGACCGTTATTCTAAACATGATTCGAATACAGTGACGAAGGCTGTGGTAGGAACCAACAGTGCAGCTGCCTGCGCAATGCGCTGGCCGGCTATTCACACTAACCTAGGTTGTGGGTCGTGGCGTGGGAATAGACACTTCGCTTAAAATCACCGCCGACCGAAACTCGAGGTTTGAGAATTCAATTCAATATAAAAGTTGATTTATATTTTGCACTTTTCCTGGTGTAGTCTAGAACTTCAAGCGTTTAGCTGGCGTAAAATCCATTTTTGTTCTTTTTTCGGTCGTCAACATCTATTATATATCATGGAAACCAAAGCAGCCAAGGTGGGTATGCCCAAGATCTAATACATGTATAAATGTAGCCCACATTTCAAAAACAATGTTGGCTTATAGGTTATGTTGTCTTTTTGCAGGCACTGAGACTGCTTCGCCTACCTAAAAAAGGGCCGTTTGACAGTGAAGTTGGCTCGAGGATTCCTGAAGCTTACAAAAAATTCTACCGGGAATGGAAGTGGATGAAGCCCGCTGCAGTTCATCATGTCCCTGAGACCAAGAAATATGATTGCGATCCCGTCACAGGAGAAGTGTAGGTGTTGGCTGGCGCTTACTTGTTGATTACGTTTCATATTTGTGGAGCTCTAATTTTTCTGTTCATTGTAGTAAACAGTTCCAAGATCACCCGATACCAGTGCAGTATCCTAAGGAACATAATGAAGGTCTGTGGGGTGGAGAAGGGGTAGTTCGAGGATTCCAAAAGCGACATCCTTTACGACGCAGAGTTGCACACTTCTGGGTACCCACTTTGAAGAAGTCTGTAGTCTATAGTGAAGTACTTGACAAACATGTAGTTGTCACTGTGACGGAGAGATTTCTGCGATTAGTTCATGAAAATTATGGTTTTGATCACTATCTTTTGAAGGTAAAACCATGGTAAAACTATCCATCATTTCCCAGGGTTATTTTACTGTGACACTGATCTTGGCCAATTTGAGTTTCATTTTTGAGTTTTTGGTGTTTTCTGAAAGATCTTATTTTTATCTATCAGAAAACGTTGCGGTATGTTAAGAGTGTTTGGTTTTTATAGTTTTTAAACTCACTTGAATCTGATGGGTTTTGCATGTTGTTTGGAAGGGAGGGGTGCTAGAAGCGGTGCTATGTCAGTTAGGTTAGTGGGGGGAGGTTGATGTCGTCATTGGGGAGGGGGTGGTATGTCGGTTAGGTTAGTGGGGGAGGTTGGGAAAAAAACAAATAGGGCCTAGGCATGCTCAGTGTCTCAGTAATTTTACCGTTGAGCCTATTTTTGCTATAATAATTAATAGTACATAGTAACGCAAGCCACTGGCTGTGTGATCTAGCAATCCTCGTGCAAGTCTGGTGGTGGTTACACCATCATATTATAATTTTTTGTCAGCAGAAAAGAATTCATTTCAACTCGATAGGTAGTCAAGATAAATAATACCAGTGTGCCAGCTTACCCTTGTACAAGTGGACATCATAAACCCTACTAACATATTATGATAACCATATACTGTCTGAAACATGAAATAAGTAAAATATATTCATCAGACTTAATTGACTTACTTTTCCAGACTCCAGCGTGTGACCTAAAATCTGACTTGGCCCTGAAATTCAAACGTAAGATCTTATTGGCATTAGAAACTAATGATTTCTACCCTGACAATCCCAGTAGGAGACAAGAAGTTTATAACATGTATAAACACTATTTGACCAAGGTAAGTGTTGTAAAATATCTACAACAATTTACTTCCACATACAAACCCGTATAGTAGGCCTAACGTTTATTCATAAATGTTCTTTTGTAGTATAATCACGAAGATATTGAATGGTATGGATTGACCTTAGGAGAAGCATTCAAAAAACAAATGCGAATTGATGAAGCAAATAACGTGGCGAGGCCACTGAAGTCTCAGTACCGATTAGATCTCCTTGAGAGACTAAAAGAAGCTGGGATTGAAGAAGCATCAGCAGACATGAGCAGTAATGACCAAAGGTATGAATAATTAGGTAGATAATACGGCAAATGTGCAGGTGAAGTTTTCAATTTGACTTCAATCTTTTGTACAGTAGAATATATGTTGCATTTTTATTTCGTTACAGTGAAAAATCGTGGTTGTCCAAAATAAATCCATTTTCCAAGGAAGGTAAATCTACTACATCTGATAAAAATACTTGAACTGCTATAGAATCAAGTATCGCAGAAAGATTAAAAAAATCTAAATGTAATATTTAGCTAGATGTTGATTGAACTAGAGCTCAATTTTTGTAAATAATATCATTGTAGTCGTAATAAAAAAATAAAACTAACCTGTCACATTATTGTTACTATTTCAATAATCAAGGAAAGATGTCATTTGATGCACCTTGAATCCATCACTCAATCAAGTAATTCTACTATGAGGTCTATATTGTATGCGTAAATACAGTAGGAGAATCCTACGCCATTTTGTAAGTGTTATGGTAATATTGAAGTTGACGTGATTTCCTCAGGAATTAGTGAAGTATTGAGTGGGCTATTACTTGATGAATCTCCCACCAGGAGCACCGACATGGTGGGTGCTCGGGGATCGAAGCACCTACCAGATCTTTTCGAGGGGGCTCAACCACTGCAGGATATAATTCCCATTTTGTATGTTTTTCCTGAATTTCAGGCAAGAGCTTAATGTTGTATTTTCACATCTATAATATCAATGTCATTGTTGTGTAGAGTCTTTTATCTTCTGATTCTATCAATGAGGCACAGTAAACAGTTTGCATCTGAAGGAACGTCAACGTTTTATTATTCTTATCACTATGTTAATCTAAATACACATACCGGTAGTCTACGACTGGCTATCATTCAGATCCCGTTATCTGCATATCCTATACCATTATCACGGCCTCTTTTAGTCTGAACAGTTGGCATAATATAACTAAGCATGCAGCCACATACATTTAGAGCTTTACTGGTGTGGTAGGGGAAGAGTCATAAATATATATTTTTCTTCAGAGAACTGATAGACTAGTCATTGTTGTAATGAACACATTTGAACCGTCCTGGTTGCTGGAACGTTTTGTGGGCACTTCAAGGGTAATAAACCCCAACATTGATGAATTGTTTAACTACACTGTAAGTCACGTATCTCTTCTAACTCGGCGCTTTGAACACAACATACATTGTGCAAGTTATTCTGTGTGAATTTCAGTATAGTATTGCACTTGAGTTTTCATCCATGACTAGGGTGAGCATTTTTAAGAGAAAAATCTGGGACAGTTAAAATTTGGGCCCTACTTTATTATGAGCCACACATAGTCCAACGGAACTACCAAGGTAAGCTGGTGGTAGGCACCAAAAGAATGAATCTAAAAATGGTAAAAACAGTGATATTTCATACTCCAACTCTGTATAACGTAAATATTACCACTTGGGATAAAGTCTGTCAAATGTATAGAGATTACGATGTTATTATTAACAAGTGAAATTGATGATTGTTTTTTTTTACTTTTTTTTATTGCATTCAACGATGGACTGTAATGATGCTTAACCAAGATATATTGGCGTCGGATGAATGAATTATGAGATGGTGGAATCTAATGAAGACAAACTAATCCTAATGTGTTGAATCAATATTTTAAATTTTGGCCTGGGTGGCAAGCTTGTCCTGGAGGGCTGACGGGGCGGTGCCAGACGACAGTCGATGTGAGTACTACTGGCGTGGAGCGTGTACCTGTCGACACGATCCATTCCCTCACACCGCTTCACATGCACATGCTGACCTAACTGAGATGAGTTTCAAGCCTTCTTCATACTACAAAAAATCATGAGAGATAATAACACATTATTTTTTATCTAGATCATTCAGTATTCAATTGTAATTAAATTATGTTTCTATGCATAATTGGCCGTAAAAAGAGCAATTTGAAGTTGAAATCAGTCGTCATATGGCCATGGCATCAAAACAGTTTTGTTGAAAATAATTATAAAAAGCCAGTATGAAGAAGGCATACAGAAAAAAAAAAAAAAAAAAAAAAAACACGTTACACTGAGTTTTTAAATGTAGGCCTAGTAAATAAGTGACGAATGAATCCAGTGCAGAGACTAGTACGAATAAAAGCAATTTGATTTGTTTATTGATTATGTGTAATTGAAGTGAAAAATTCAACAATTTTCATATTTCCAAATGAATATTCATGAAAAAAATACAATGCCTCTCAATTCAGTTTCATTTTTTGTAGTGAACAAAAATCCAGAAGAATTTTCAATTATTTTTTCAATTACTCGTAAACTTCGCATTACTGATATATGAGCATTAAATTTCAGCATCGTTTAAAAGTTGTCGATTTTATCTGAATATCTGAAATCTGCGTATTGCACTTTGAAAGAAAGCTCACAATTATAGTAGCGTTTAAATCCGTACAACTTTGTTATTATTCAATTACTCAACATATACGAGTATTATACAGTATTGTATTCAATGTCTTCATTGAGTATTGTTTTCAATAATTAACAAATATTATCTTATTCTAATAATTATTATTACTATCATTATTTTCTTAGTTCAACGTCTAAAAGTTTAAAATATGAAGTAATTTGTTTTTGTTTGACGATGCTAATGATAACAGCACTCTAACTTCAGTACATACAGTATCTACGTTCCTAACTTATACTGTCTAGCCTATAGTTTCAGAAAACGTCACAATTCGATTATTATTCATACTCTGTATTTATTTTCCGTTGATACCATAATCAACTGAAAATAAAAAAGTTGCACTTTCCATCATCATGTATATCTATACACACGGTGTAAAGATTTTCAATATGACAAAAAACAATATTATTATTATTATTAATCGTTCATTGTGTTTTGTAACTAATTTTATTAGGGAATTGAGAAGTAGTTTATATCTGAAATTTGATATATCCTTCTGGAAATATTGCTTGTAAAGAACTGAAAATAATTACAGATTTCTTTGCTCATGTTTTATTATAACGTGACACCTATGGAAGAAATTTTGTGCGAGCAGAAAAAATCTCTACAAATAAACTTTGTTTCTCATCATCAGTAAATGAATGACAGAATTATTAGATCATTAGATTATTAAATGAGCGTTAGCGAAGATTTCCACCAAACTCTTACGGAGCTTTGTCTGTGTGTGTGTGTTTTTTTTAAGCACTACACAGGTTGCAGGGTTTGACCGATCGACATGGAACTTTTTTTTTATACGTAAACTTATCCAACTTAAAACCCTATGGTTTTTGGGTCAAATCGGTTGAACCATTTTTGAGAAACATCATCTAGAAGTTTCTCAAAACTCCATAAGATTGGGCCGGGCAGAAAAAATTGAAAAATAAAATCTCACAATATAATTCAAATTTTCCTCAAATGTAAACACGGAAATCATACACATAATTAAAAAATTGTATGCAATTTGGACCATAGCCGTTTCGAAGAAAATAATATAATACATGTTTTTTATTCATCGAATAACTAGGAAAACGCCTTATATGCGTTGTGAGATGAGCTTAGAAGTATGGAAATGTAGAATTAAGAATATTTGGTCGGCTCAATGTACATATACAGGCCATGGATCACTTCGAAGGTTTAAAAACCGCGGCTGTCTGTTGGTATATGGACCTTGGTTTCCAAACAATTAAACCAGTGCCTTCTTCATATCCATCTCAGATTTTAAACGTTTTAATTTATTGGTGACACTTGTTGCTCACATTTAATAGTTTCTTAATTGCTTTTCTTAATTGCTTTTATTGATGTGTAAAAAAGTACATTAAAAATGAGTTTTCTTCGTTGTTTCACATCCGATTGTTCCATAAGTCGCTTAAAATGTGTATGATAGTTCTTCCCACACTCAGTACAAATTTGAGAGCTTTTGAAAAAAATAAAATTCCAAGTATTTCTCCCCTGGCCTATTCTTATGGGGAATTTCCATACTTTCCGATTTTTTTCCGGAAAATCCGTTTGACCGATTTTTCTGAAAAACAATCCCAACCTATTCTTGTATAACACCAATTTGTAAAAAAAGTTTCGAGTTGATTGAAACTTTTTCCTGACCTGTATGCCGCGTACAAAATTACACACAAAAAAAAAAAAAAAAAAAAAAAAAACATAAAAACCAAGCCCAAAATTTTTCGGTATATGGAATGAAAATCTTCGCTACGCTCATCTAAATAGAAATATTAGCAGACAAATGTTGCATTGTTAATTCACGGCTACATAGATTCGTTGGTGTCGAATGAAGTTCATTTTATATGATCAAGGTATGTAGAGTTTTAGATTTTACATTCTAGATATCTCGCTCATCACACAACGCAAATTCTGCGTTTACCTAGTGTACTTGCAATTGGATTACCTAATGACTTAATTCTCAGAACTAAGAGCATTGAATTGGGGTTTGCTGTTCAATAAGCCTCACTCTGCCCCCAGCGTTTACTTTAACTATCTCTCCAGAGCTGTGTAACCAAAACCTGTTATTCGTGCCCCGAGAAATTGTCTTCAAGTTGGTTCTTAAACGGGACTAAAAACAATAGTTACAAATTACATCATTTGTGTACATATTTTTGTTTCTGTGTTCAAAGTGAAAAAAAAACATAACCCTGCGCTGGTGTCAACATCTGATAGTTATTTTGCTAAAAAAAGGGCGTAGGGAGTCGAACCATGGACCCTCAAAACATGAGCCAACATCACGCCACAACTTTATCATATCAAAGCAGCTGAGTCATGACGTCACAAATCTTGGCGTTCCCATTGGTCACTTTTAGTCCCATTTAAAAACCGACTTGCAGAAAAATTCTCGCTCCCAGGACATTGATCAACAATTACTTTTTATATATTAAGCACTTATTCAAAATATTGTTCTCTTGAAAGTATTTACGATTGTTAATTCCTCCATTGTACTTGATATTACATTTCATTTACAGCTATAATTGGTATCATATATACAGTGAAACCTCTATCCCTCGTTTTACAAGGAACCAGCGAAAATAAACCATCCATGAAGGAAAACGATCCATTCAGGAAAGAATAATAAGCATTAGTTATATGGGAGTAGAGTGTAAAATGACGAATGATAGAAGCAGGAAAGCGATGGATGCAGGAAAGATGCATCGAGGCTACCCTGTAATTAGATATCTTTACAATAGCAGAATAGCGATATAGTCCAAGTGTTTATCTTTGAGTACTGTTCTAAGGATGTTTCAGTTCACCACTTCACCCAGCGTTTCTGTTTTAGGATATTGAAGTTTGTATAATTTTCTAATGCGTAACTTTTATTGATTGTAGTAGGCCATACTTGAGAAGCACTGATGTAGCTAGCTGCTGGTATTGGTTGATTAGACTCATGTTTGTGTACGGAATTACGAGCATTTATTGGAAACGAGTAAACCTTTCCATCTCCTGAATCCATCCAACACGTATGTAGGCCTACTACTGAGGGTTGCGTTGGTGCATGTCAACTTTCCATCCTAATCAATGGGTAAAAATTGTAGGCCTACCTTCTTCGTCCAAGTCTTTGAACTAACCGATGGAGACTTGTGCGATCCATAAGTTATATAACCAACTATGTATTATGATTTATCTCCAATTTTGTTCAATTTCATGATTGGTATAGGGCCTAATGTGTAAGTTCAAGGACAAGATCAGGTGGAAGAGCAGTCCAAAGCTCACCCTTACCATTTTATCTATCCATCTAAATTTGTTTAAAATGAATGTAGAATTACGTCCACGTTCTGCCCAGCTGTATGCCACCGTCATCCATGCCAATATTTGAGGTAAGTAGAAGGCACATATAGTTTGAAATTCTAGAGCAGGGATTGATTGGTTCAAAGCAAGTACTAAGACCATCGCAAGTCTCACTAGAGTGGCCGTTCGTTATTTTGAATGAAATGAAAGCGGGCCTTGTTCCGAAAACTCCGTTTACTTGATTCAACGTGGCTTGGTGGTGGTGGGCTCTGAGACACTCTCTTTAAATTTGGTTATGGATATAGAATACGATTACGAACCATCAGTTTGTTCAAACATCTTCAATCCAATGTTTATACCATAAATATTACATGAAAATATATATGCTGTTACTAAGTATTCTCAAGCTATTGAATGAAATGAAGGAATAAAAACCATGAAATATTTGCTCCAATCCAAACATGATTTGAAATGACAACATTTTGTATTTATTAAGTTGGCATATATTTCTTTGCGAGCGGGTGCCTTCATGACTTTACGACGTGGAAAGAACGACAGTTCAATATGATATTCAAATAGGGTTCAAATTTCTAATATTTTTCATTGATAATTAGATAAATAGATAAATCTCATTTAAGGTCGTTTTAAGGATAGATATTATCATCAGTGTATCAATTAATGCGTTGATATAACTATAAGAGTCAGTCTATGCTCGTTAAATTGAAGTTCAAAACCGCATTCCTTATTGACCCTTAGTTTTTACGAGGCAAACCTAATTGACACTTAGTTTGGTTGACTACATTTCAAGATCCAAGTAAAACCCATTTATGGTGCTACAACTTGTTTTAAGGCTTGATATTATCATTTGAATATTATTCAATACTTTGATTAATAAAATTAGGTGACTGTGCATTTTGAGTCCTACAAAAAGTTTTCACATTCTGACAAATATTTTCAATCAATTATTGTCGACCCATCTGAACACTCTGCGGGCTACCACAAGGAAAAAATGAGGCAGCCCGATGAGCTACTTCAAATAAATACCAATTCCGAGCACTGTGTTCTGTGTACCGGTATATAACGTGAGGAAAATGCACAACTTCTACTTCAGGACACTTTATTCAACACTACTTATTCTACTATTTGGACTACTCACTACTCATTCTACTCTTTTTTCACTTTACTTCATTTTCACAAAATTTTCTACACACATTTGAACACAATTCCGTAGTAACTTCGAAAAAGGTTTTGACAGAATTTTGAAAATTATTTCCATAATCATTTTTGAAAAAATGACAAAAATTAAATGTGGGGGGCAAATGTTGACTATAATATGCTTGCTTGTGTTCTATAGGGAATGGTTTAATTATGAGATTAGTGTATCTTCTAGATGTAGATGACAAGAAACAGAGAGAGATTAGTAAAATCAATGAACGGTGAGGAAAATATTGAAAATGCATGAATTAATAAGAGTGAAAACTCTCATGATATTTTCATACTAGATCGTTTTCTTAGTCACCCTTATAAGAAAGAACGTGATCGCCATAGAAGATTCGAACATGTTATCCAGGAACGTGCATTAAATTGATCAAATTGAAATTATTACAGCCATTGTTTTCTGTGCATTCGTTTCTTCTCTATCGGATGTCACCAATGCATGCATTATCTTCTTAGTGTATGGTATGGTCACAGGCCTCTCAACAGCTGCAAAATCTATTCGTACATACAGTCACGATTATGTACACCAATTAGAGTCGCATTGTTTTCCATGGCTGCTTCAAAGACTACTTCCAGACTACTGCAATACTCAAAACACTCCTAATAGCTGTGATATTTATATTTCTCTCTTTATCAGTATATTACAGCATAGTTTCATTTTCTTCCTGGAGTCATAAATTAGATTAGGTTTGAAAAAATCCTTATCTTTATGCTGCTCTAGGGTTGCTTTTGTTCTCGTAAGGACTGGGATGGTGAAGACGTGTCGGCTTGTGGCAAACTCGTGCCGTGTACTCGATATACTTTTCTAAGAAAGTATTATTATAGATTATTTATCATTTTTGTCTGAGCATTTGCGATTCAAGTACTCAAGAGCACAGATGGAGCATGAGTTTATTTCTTGAACATTATATATATATATATATATATATATATATATATATATATATATATATATATATATATATATATATATATATATATATATATATATATATATACACACAGGGGCGTAGGAACTCCACGCCCAGCTTCAGTTTTTAACACTGAGTGCATGCATATTGAATAAATTGTGCTTTACAATAGAAATTAATCCAAATAGTTTTCGTTACCAAATAATAACTGTTGTGCTCCATTAATCCAAGACAAATTAATTTCAATTCAATAATTTCACCATCAGAAAACTAAAAAAAAAAATCACTGTACATGGCGTGTGCTGAATGGATAGCAAATAGTATCTCAGAAAAAAATCCTATTTGAAAGAAAATGTTTCTACTATAGGCCTACATTCTATATTACACTCATGATTTTTCAAAAGTATATATATATATATATATATATATATATATATATATATATATATATATATATATATATATTCGTCTGTTATTTGCCTCGCTTTTAATATTTTATTCACCTTTTTATGTAAGGTATATTAATGAATATGCTTCCTCTTCCTAACGCATTCCAATGGAAATCGAACCTTTGTCTACCACCATTACATATAATTAATCCCTGAATGAAACAATGTAACAAATGCACTTAGTCTTGTCATTGGAAACATGATCTGCATTATTATCGGTGATTGTAGAAAACAACAGCTATTTTCACATTCTCCACAGAAAGATAATCATCATTATGTAAGAACTAAGTATACGAATGGCAACAATCACAGTCATACTGATAATGTTTGTGAATTAATAATAATAAAAAAAAATCTCGATTTTTTGAAAAATAAATTTGCAATGAAATTGTGTTTTTATCAACATTTCAAATAACGCTGAGTAAGTAATCCAGATTTTATTGATTAAATGAGATCTTTCTCATCCAACCAAAATTTCTGTAGAATTGGAAATATACACGAGACTATTTCAATCAAAGATGAATAAGGTCATGACATATAGTGGATATTTAGGAATATTAAAATGTGTTTTTTGCTAGTACTTTTTAATTGATTTGACGTGACACGGTAATGATATGTGCAAAAATCAGGAAATTATTGTTGCATGAATGAATTATTATTATAGCATTTGAGATATTTGATAAGGTCATCACAAATTCACGAAATTGGAATGAAAACATTTAGTTTTATGTAGTCATCCAGCATAGGTCTACTTGCATCGTACAATAATCATTCTGCAATCTGCATGTATTCTGCATGCCTTACATCGATAGTAATTATGCTTGACAGCAATACTCTGCATTACTATTCAACGGTTACGGTTCAACATTATGCCTAGATTTAGTTCCAGACAATGACAAAAACATTTCCTTCAGTTGAGGTAAATTAACGCGTATACGCCTACAACTATAGATCATTTATTCACGCTGGAACGAAGTTAATGGTAAAACACCCAGTAATAAAATAATTACAATGGATGTGTTGCACCATATTAACATATGTTATTACTTATTAGCGTCTCACACGATGCGATCTAGGCCTTTAATAGGTATCCATGAACAATCTAATAACATTGCGATAATCATGTATAAGACTAGGAGCGCTGATGAAAAGAGTATGGGACTATAGGCCATAATTGAATCTGTATGACTGAGCATATTACATCTCGGAGTTACTATTACAACTCACAAGATCGGTGTACAGGTATAAGAAAACTATTGAATTGTTTGATAAATGAGATCACGATTTACGGAGCTGTTTTTGGGCTAACCTCAAAAGGGAAAGGAGATGAATATTGTAATTGAATGAACAGAATGTCACACTTTGAAGAGTACCTACTGATATTGACTGAAAAGAAGTAATATTGAGCAGATTGAGAATGATCTCTCTAAGAATAATCCCATCTATTAAAAATACCTGCAGGAAGACAATAACCTTGACGAAGACATAAAGCCAGCAACTACGCTTTTCGAAAATAGATTGCGCAATGCAATGCGGTACGCATGATGAAATGCCAGTGGCGGCCCGACAACACAAATTCGGGGCCATGGCCCCGCGATCTATGAGGGATACCTGACCAGACATTATTTTACGAGTATCATCGTAGATCGTATTACCTTATCAAAAGATGTGATACCATTATGCCAATGTATGCCGTTTGTCCATACAATTAAGCTGAAAATGATTGCGAATGTGTTGATCGGAAATATAGACGTGTAGACTTCAGAAGGTATACATGCACTGTGTAGGGAATTTATTTCATCTACTCATAATTATGATTTCGGAAGAAGCCATAATATGTGCACTCATCCGGTTGAGCTAGATGTTCAGATTTTCCATGACTTGTGGATGTTGTTGATTTGAAGAGGTAAATGGATAAAAATTAGACCAAAGAGTTATCGTCTTAATCTAAACTTCAATCATCCTATAAAAGATTGCATATTTTTGTGAAGATCGCATAAATGAAGTTTTGATGTCGTCCCAGTATCACAACATTACATAATTTATTTGGTTTTGAAATTGTTCATTATACATTCTCATTGTAACTTCAAATGAAGATACATACAATGGTCTCATTAAGCTTCTCGTTCTTAATGTTGATATTGTCCTCATAGTTTTCACTCAATAATAATACATGAACAAGTTATTCGAATGAATGAGTACTGTAAATTATATCAAGAATGAGTTAAAGGCCTATACATAGTGATAAATATAACTTATAGTTGGTGTAGACAAGACATGACCACATGCATGCCACATGACCAAATCTGCCTGTGTTGTGGTATTTAAGTTCTCATTAGGGAATCAAGATTCACACTTTTTGTAAACGAATTCTAAATATTCGATTCTCGATATTCGGTTATATTTTCAACATATATTTACGTTTTTGTGTGAAAAAATAATAACTCTCTTGAAGAGAATTTGCAAATTGGGCTAAAGATTGATCCTCTTCATTCATGTCTGATCGTTACAAACATAATAAACTATTCAAACGATTGATTCTCAACATAATAAAGATATACTTTTCAAGAATTGCTTTCCATTCAACATTTATTCGGACAAACGTAGTGAAAACGTATACCACCAGCAATCACAGCATTGAGATATATACGTGTGCAAAGAATGCTTAATATTATGTGGGAAAGAAGAACGGCGTAAGTCCAACTTACTATGCACATACATACAAAAAAGCTATTATAGTTTACCAACTATGGTAATGACCAGATTCTTACGAAGTGTCCAGATGTTAATTACTTGATAAACTAATGATAATTATAGCGAGACTAAGTATAATGTATAATTATACAAGGCATATTAGTTGTGTAGGTTTGATACATCGAGATCGCATCAAACATTTTGTTGCATGCACGTACAATGTTTTTTTTATATATGTACAATTCAAGCAAGATGCATTGAGGGCTGCGTTGGTTTGCTGTCTCGATATGGTGTCATCGCCTCACCGGCACATGTAGCACAGTGGTTAAGAGTCCATGGGAGTCGATTTAGCGGAATATCAGTGTAGCCCCTATTGGTTAAAACTTTTGAACGGTATAAGATATCGAAATTCTGAGAAAAGGTGATAGATATTTTCAATACCTTAGAACTGGTGAAAGTACTATTCATCCGTAATCGCCTGATTGTCAGGCGTAGGCCTATACGCTTGAAAATACACATTATTTAAGCGTATACGCCTGACAATGATGTGAGATAAATAATTAATACTTACACCGTCTTGAAGGTATTAAAAATATCTGTGTCTCTTCGGTTTCAGAATGTCGATATCTCATCAAAAGTTCAAAAGTTATCACTAAAAAACTCATATTCCGTTAAATCGACTCCTGTGGACTCTTAACGCGCTCGCTTCATGTGATCCGGAAGACGAGGGGTTATCGGAGGTTTTCCCAAGGTTTCTTGGGTAATGGGAATGATGGTGGGAAGGACGCGGTCGTAGCCTATATTGTGGGAACCATCCCGGCATTAGCATGTACTACAGAGGGAAACCACGAAAAACCCCTGTTCAGGTGGACGGCGGCGGGTATCGAACCGGGTACGAATTCCCCTCGTCTCCCGGATCACATGGAGCACGCGCGTTAACCACTGCACTACATATGCCGGTCTCTCGTTTGTGTATGCGAAGTGATACATCTGGTATAGGGCTGTAATAAGTATAGGTAGTATATATGTGTGGGTGCTCATTATTGGTTTACCTACTTTCACTTAAATTACCTCGGTATGAATAAGGTATTGGCGAGTCGAGTACATGTGCAATACATATACGTTTCTATAGTACAAATACATAGAAGAATAAAAAATATGCATCATTCAACATATTTCTACTTAATTTCATAACATGTTAATGTCAATATAAAATGTAATCGACCATCTGACTGCACGAGATTTTAATTTGTCGATATTGTGACTATTATTTGAACAATACATAATGCTGTCTCTATTAAATTTACATGTATGAATAATTTTTAATGTATAATTAATTATGTTACAAGAAAAATATGAACCACACAAATCGGTTTGACCTTGTGATCCGGGAAGTGGCAGTTTCGATCTAGATTGGTTTCTCGTGGTTTCTCTAAGTGGCTTGTGTGATCACCTCTAGTCGTATATAGTTTCTATAACATTAGAAATTGTTAGAGGTATATGATACCATCATCTAGGATATCAAAGGTATATGTATCACTACCTCTTCTTCCATATAGTTTACTAATCCAAAAAGAAACAATTCGCATATAGGTCCCACCAGACAGAGAAATATGCAGCTTCCTAGAAATCATAAGTATCTCTCAATCAACCATTGCAGATCCATAACATCTTTAGCCCCTAAACATATAATTAATCGATAGTTTATTTTATATTGTCTCATCCACGAACTCTAGGCCTGATATCGTTGAATTGTTTTTTCATGATTCAAAACCATCCTCAATCTTATTCATTCAAATCTTATTCTTCAGGTAATATTATTTATTATGTTTGCGTTTGATATCCACATTACCTATATATACATTTATTGCTTCCAATAACATGAATAAATAGTATAGTGCTGCAATAGATATGCAGCTAAACTGCAGCTGTGATAAGTTTATTGGTCAGCTGCTAACAAATCTACTCAGCAAATGAAGTATTAAACACCGATTATTGCTAAGTTCTAATTTATGATGAACGGGTCTAGGCCTATCTAGTCACATGTAGGCAACTAGCCACACCTCGCCTATCTTCTACCGATATCATCATGAATGTCTTTAGTATGCGAGCTCATGTTACGCGTTACAGGCTCCAAGATATTTATCACGAGAAGTCTATATATGGCATTTATATACACTCATATTCTTTTAATTGACTCTGGATTATGATATGACGATAATATGATAGAATAACATGAAATGTTTGATGATAGTATAATTCATTCATTAATTCACTCATTTTTAAGTGCACGCGAAATATTAAATTTATTTCATTTTTATTCAGTACACAATTGAATTTACCCTGGTTATAAAATTTAAACGTCCCAAATAACAGTACGGAAACACAATTTATTTACGATATCATAATTCGTACATAGTCCAGATTAAAATAATTTAATATGAACATTATAAGAAAATGGTAGCGATAGAACCAAATTGTACCAATGTTTAAAATTATCATATATGAAACCATAGGAACAGTGAGGGATAATCTGAATATCGTAATTAGAAACAATAAATCGATTGGCTATAACAAATTCAGAATAGAAGAAAGCAAAAAGAATGAGAAGACAACGGAGAGAAAAATAAATAATTATCATCGGCAGTTTATCCAGTTATGATCAAATAAAATGATTTGATTCGTTTGGAAATGAATAATTCTGAATACGAAACAAACATTACAAAATAATAACATATACTTAGCCCTACTCCTAATTATTGTAAGACAAACTCTTCCCTAATTCATATGATATATGTAAGTGACGATGCTAAAACAGTGCAAGTGAGCCTGCGTATCGGGATAATCTTTGAAATACAAGTTTGTAGGCCTACACACATTTTCACGATTACAAACATTGTGGCACTCCACAAAACCCTTGTTATTGCAATACTTTTCAGGCAAAACTTAGTCATTTCAATGCTTCATCATGCACGGACACATGTTTGCTGGTGACTGCTTTTCACAGGTTCACAAATTCTCATGCTAGGGGCGTACCTGCAACTTTTATACGCGAATACAAATAGTCTCGCGTATCTTGTAATTGAAGAAAAGTCGTGTACGTACCAATTGCTTATATGTAAAAGTTACTTGTCAACATGTGGAACTATATAATGTATAAGGACACAATATAGTTGGAGTATTAAGGGCATATCCATTCGCTGCGTCAAACTTCGTACATAGATTTCCATTACATTTGTGTGAATTTCCTTTCTAGATAAAGAGAAACCCATTTAAAACATGCTTTTAAGTTCATTATTGTACTTTATTGTACTCTTTTGAAATGAGATCAGGTGCAATGCTACAAGAATCTTCATGTCATTAATATGGTACGTGCCCAGTTTGTTTCATTGCGATTAAATGAAGAGAAGCGAATATATATTGCGTATGCCACACACGTTGTTTATTAATTCCCTAACGACCCCATCAACAGCTAGGTAATACGGGGGTACGAATGAGCAGGTGATTATGAAGCTATGAAGTGATGTTGAGCGAAAGGACTTTTACTAATACCCATGCTTTATGCGGGACTTGAACCCACGCCCAACGGTGACTTCAGTTTCTGAAGCGTGCTCCTGCTGACTGAGCTACCGAAGGCAGCGTATATGATGCCACACAGAATCACTTGAAAATACCAGTCTGTGAATTTGTCTTACTTGATGGTCGCTTACGATTTCATTAAGTAGATTCAAGTCTCAAATCGCGATTCTACGGAATTACGTACAGACATTGCATGAAAATATCAGTTAAAAACTTCAGCCTATATATGGGCCTAATTGATGTTGGATGTTAGATCTACATGACACTCCAACTAAACAGATGATTCAGGCAAACAATCTATCAACTTATCGAGATTTATTGCAATCATAATTATTACAATAGAGTACATTTCTAAAAAAAAATGCTGAAAACGTCGAGTAAATGGTATGTTAATCAGGTACGAATGAGCGGGTGATATTGGAACGACGGAGTGATGAAAGGTGAAAGGACATTTACAAAAACCCATGCCTTATGTGGGACTTGAACCCACGCCCGACCGAAGTATACACAATAGTCGAGTGATAATAATAATAACATACCAAAGTTAGAAATAATATTTCATGATGACAATTTAATGATAATATTTTGTAGTTTCAACATTTCAACAGCTTGATAATGAATATAGCAAAATATATCCTCTGGCAACCTATAATTATTTAGCACCGTACACCGTCAATATACTGAGTCAAAATAATCTTGATACACCAGTGACGTATACAAAAATAGTTTCAATCAGGTCCGAATTTGTTCACGACCCATTCCATGATATTAAATACACGCACCATTATTATAATATTTCGCCCACATGATTATTGTAGTTGTTTGGAAAATACAATCACAATTTAACTTGAATAAAATTTAATTATCACACCTTCTGTGCTTATATACTCATGATACATAAATAGTTATATACAGCCATGTTTCTCTTCAATAACTTGATATGTTTCAGTACGAGTGGGTAACCTACAACTTCATTGTCACAGACGTTTTTTCAGCAAACGTGGTTTATTGCTCAAAGAATATACAGAAGCTAGCTAAGGGAACGTGGTTTGAATCCGGTTTCAAACAAGAATCAAGCTCACTTTTATCATTTGATCCACTTGTTCATGTTCTCAGGCAAACGGAAATCACGTCCACCTACAACTCATGTAAATACTTTAGTCCATAGAAGCCAACAATAGCATACCGTAAAGAAATCTTGAAGTCATTATACATTAGAAGACGTCAGTAAACTAAAGAATTGAAAATTATTTGCGATATTACCCAAACGGTCTGTGAATTAATAACCAACGACGAGTTTATAATAAGAAAGAATATGCATTGTATTCAAGTGGGAATCTGGTTCATGTCTCCGACTTGAACGGTAGTCATGCACGAGAGGGGTGATCCTGTAAGAGTACAGAATTGACCTATATCGGCATATGGTAGGCACCGATAATGTTTTGCAGTCGAAAGAATGTTTTATTCTCTTGGATCTTGCTACTTCATATTATTCCTATAATTAAGGATGCTTTGGAAGAAATTTCATCACCTTCCTTAGCGGAATGTATCAACAATATGTGGAGGTGCCATGCTAAAAACCAGGCACTTCCATTAAAATATGTGTTTTTCTTTATCTTCATGAATCTATATTTATTGAAATGGAACAATTTTCATGATGAGTTTCGAAATGGAATGCCAATATTGATTTAAACTGACCTCACATTTATCGTTAAATGATTAGATACGGTATTGAAATTGTTGGAATGCATAACCATACAATACTCATAAGCCTAGCATGTCACGAAGAAACACAGATCATGATTTACATTTTTCGTATAAGTTACAACAGATGAGTAATGATACTTTGCTTCTTCTTATCAGTTTAATTAACTCAATTACTATCTTTGTCACGATATCAATCATTGTCTTTATGCACATCGCACTGTCCCTAGCTCTTCTTTTGTACTTCAATTTCAACCCTAATTTCGATAATACGTGAGTAAATATTATCAGATGAGAAATAAGGGGGATTAAAATACTAACAAAATGATCGCGTGCACCACTTTCTCCCTCCCATCTCTATCACCCTCCAATCACACTTTCCCCCCCCCCCCCCTCCCCCTCCGCCCTTTCTGACTACCTCAGCTCACCCTCTCGTATAATATACTTCCTGAATACACCAACACCAATTACTGTCCTTTTATCGTAATCATCACCTATGAAATGTAAGAAAACCAAACTATTTAAAACTAATCAGATATTTTCGATGTGCATAATATATTCAAAACGTCGGCCTGAATACTTTCCTCGAATGATCTATAACTTATACAAAGAAGAGAATGTCCGTACAAAAATCAAATATCACTTTATGTGTTACATTAATACCGTACGTACACGTACGCAGTGCTTATACATAATTATAAAACCATATTACTGGACTCATTCAGAGTTCCATTTTCTTTACAATCAAATGATTTACCGACGACCGAAGCTTTATCCACTTTCATCTTGATTATAATGTCTTTGCAACTCAGTGTTTGTAAGAATTATGATAGTCTTCGCATGAAAAGTAGAAAGTTATGGACATCTCCTTTGACAGTCCGTACTGCAGGTGGTAAGAATATGAGTATGTCTACAGCATACAAACAGTGTTATCTTGTCATATACTGCACTACGAGTCTTTGAACTTGTCACTACTATTCATGCCAACTAACTCAATAAGAAATGTTGAAGAATGCCATCAAACTATCACTTAGGACGTATAAGAACCTTAGGAACCTTATGCCATAAGGACACCTTAGAGGACACTCAGGAACATGGTCTGAATTCTAGTATCTCGCTAGAACATAGTGCATGTGACAGAATTATATTTCTCAAGGGAATATATACGTAGTAGACTACAATATAATAATGAATATAAAACTTTCCGACTATTTTTTTTCATGGAACTTTTAGTGTATGGCGATCCACGGCTATTGAAAAACACGAAACTATATGGTACAAACAGTTTCTTATTGTTTCTTTGTTAGTATAGGTTCTAATTATGTGAGTTATATTAAAACTGGAGGTTGTAATAGTTTCTTGATAATGGTGTAGGTTTGGGCCCATACAGATGAATGACTGATGAAGGTATAATGACAACTATAGGCTGTATGGTTCTATTGCATAATATCGCATCAAGTCATGGGCGTACTAGTGGACTAGTGGATGCACCGCTATCTTTCACTATCAAGGTATCAGAAGTGTATTATTTTTACGCGTAATTCCATAGACCTAACATTTTCATGTTGAATTCTATATAAGCTCGTTTCATACCAGGCGTAAGCTCATATAAAACACTACTTTTTCTCAGAATTTCATTGCTTATAACAGACGAATAAATCGTGAAAATGACAATAATAATTCTTTTACCGGAATGTACTATATCCCTTGAGTCCTGTCAAAAGTCAGTTCTAACAAAACGCATGTCATCCCATTCCAGTTTTCACCCGTTTACCCTCTTGTGTCATAAATGATACTTTGTGTCCACAGTATTCGTTAAAATTCCATTAATTAAATGAAACTGCGCAACGGCTTTCATGAAATATTTATTCAAACAGAACAGTGTATCCTTTTCCCCCCACCAAGCGCACTTCTACTATTCCAACCCCAACTCCAACCCCTCTCGCCAGTCCATCGCATGACTGCGTTTCTAGGTGACCTGGTAGATGTAGGATCTCGCATTATGCAGGTTCGAAACTACAGCTTGTTGGTGTTATAGAATAGAATGAGATGGTATATGGGCGACACTGAACCTTGTCTAGATGAGTGGTCTTAAAAAGATGGGTGAGGGGTAAAGGGCACTCGGTCGATACCATTAGTGAATTGCTGCAGTGGGTGGAAGGGGACGGAAAGGGGATTTCCATCGGGGCCTCTACTAACTAAAGACCAATATGCCAATATGCCATTACTATTTCAACTTGTGATTTCATTAGTTTGTACTAGTCAATCACGCACATAATTTCATTGATTTCTTTGAAAAGTAGTCATACTCTGAGTACTATGAATATCAGTTGTATGTTTCAAAAACAATGTATAAAGAAATGTCATGTGTGAATTGTATTGTTGTCGAAGTGATTTGTATGCTACGTCACAGTGTTGAATCTAGCACATATAGGCCTATATTATAAAATAGTTCCATCATCATTAATTCTCATTTTCTCTCACTATCATTCTCGCGTTGCTTGATAGGATCTATATATACAAACAAACTATTATACCATTATTAGTAAGTTAGTGTATTCTTCAGTAATAGTATTAGAAGAAGTATTGTATAAATTTCAGTGTACTGATTGCCAAATTATAATTCTACTGGGGCATAATATTTTCAAGGTGAACCAAGCATCCTCTCTTGCAAACATTCGGCCGAAGAAAGTAGTAACTTAGTGACGTTTAGGAAGAGAGTTAGTTTTATGGATTAGTGTTATTGGCTGGGAGAAGCTAAGACTTCCATTGGGTCGGAGATGTATCTTCCTCTGTGTTTTTTTTTTTGTATGCGCTGCACAGGTCGCAATGTCTGATTGATCGATATGAATTTTATCGTGGATGCGCATACGTTACCAACTTAGAACTGTTTAGTTTTGTGAAGAAGTCGGTTGTTCCACTCTCGAAATTTTTCATTTTTTTTTCATGACTTGGACGAAAATGCGACAGAATGCACTCCACAGACTGTATGGTACGTGCGATCCGTCTGATTTTTTTTGTGAACACGCTGGCTCATATAAGCAGGATCTGTCAAGTTTTTTGCCCTGATCGGTTGAACCACTTATGAGGAGAGGAAAATAGAATAATTTCAAAACAAATTAAAAAATAATCTTCGACTTTTTTAAAATTCATACTGAATGTTGCCATGCAGCGCAGTGGTTAACGCGTTCGCTTCATGTGATCCGGGAGGCGACGGGAATTTCGAACCAAGTTCGATCCCCGCCGCCGACCATCTTTACAGGGGTTTTTCATGGTTTCTCTCTGTAGTCTAGGCTAATGACGGCATGGTTCCTACAATAAGACGGCCATGAACGCTTCCATCCCACTATTTTTCCCATTACCCAAGAACCTTCATCTCGTCATACCATCATCTCACTAATCATCCATCCGACGCCATCAGATCTGCGCTATCATAACAGTGCGTCGTTAAACCCAATATAAAATACTGAATGTTGCCACCAGGTCGATACACTGTCACGGAGTTTCACATTAATTGAAAGAGGCGTTCAAAAAAAAAAAAAATCGAAAGTGTAGTTTTTCTTGATATTTCCAAATGAAATTTCTTTCGGTTATGACACTGAAACAATTTGTTCTAAAGACAGGAGCATTAGTTCAATTAACCCCTAATCCTGCTGAGCTTGACCCACCATTTCATCCAATTCCATTGCTACCCGTTTTCACGAATTATGTGTAGTTAATTATAATTATAAGTCACCTCAAAATTTAATGGATTTGATTAGAAGGTATTATCGATATAATTATCTCTACGTTCAATCAATTGAAATTGCTCTGGACCCTTGGCCAACGTGCTGACATAGAACGGAAAATCATTAAGATGAATAAGAATACAAAATAGAGGGTGATTGACGGTGGTGGGTGACGGTATATAGGCCTAACAAGGGTGGGAGAGGTAAGAGCATTATTTTGATGGTATTATAACACGCATCACGCTATGACGCCCTTCCTTTCCCCACACCCCGTTATACCCTTCTCTCAAACCTCATATATTTTCCATCACCACAGGTTAGGATGTCGTCATCAGCTGATACCTATAGTAGAAAATGAAGCTCGAACTTTTATTGAAAGAAACTTGAATGAAAGACGCCGATATTGTGATGCGTGCGGGAAGCACGTGCATGCACTTCAAGCAGATAAATCATGCAGATAAATCAAGAAGGCACCTCAAGTTAGCACCTCAAATTAGCAACACAGCAGGCACCTCAAGCAGATGAATCAAGCAGTCAATTCAAGCAGGCACCTCAAGTCAGCACCTCAATTTAGCAACACAGCAGGCACCTCAAGCAGATAAATCAAGCAGGCAATTCAAGCAGGCACCTGAAGTTAGCACCTCAATTTAGCAACACAGCAGGCACCTCAAGCAGATGAATCAAGCAGTCAATTCAAGCAGGCACCTCAAGTCAGCACCTCAATTTAGCAACACAGCAGGCACCTCAAGCAGATGAATCAAGCAGTCAATTCAAGCAGGCACCTCAAGTTAGCACCTCAATTTAGCAACACAGCAGGCACCTCAAGCAGATAAATCGAGCAGGCAATTCAAGCAGGCACCTGAAGTTAGCACCTCAATTTAGCAACACAGCAGGCACCTCAAGCAGATGAATCAAGCAGTTAATTCAAGCTGGCAGCTCAAGTTAGCACCTCAATTTAGCAACACAGCAGGCACTTCAAGCAGATAAATCAAGCAGATAAATTGAGAAGGCACCTCAAGTTAGCACCTCAATTCAGCAACAAACCAGGCACCTCAAGCAGATGAATCAAGCAGTCAATTCAAGCAGGCACCTCAAGTCAGCATCTCAATTTAGCAACACAGCAGGCACCTCAAGCAGATAAATCAAGCAGGCAATTCAAGCAGGCACCTGAAGTTAGCATCTCAATTTAGCAACACAGCAGGCACCTCAAGCAGATGAATCAAGCAGTTAATTCAAGCAGGCACCTCAAGTCAGCACCTCAATTTAGCAACACAGCAGGCACCTCAAGCAGTTGAATCAAGCAGTCAATTCAAGCAGGCACCTCAAGTTAGCACCTCAATTTAGCAACACAGCAGGCACCTCAAGCAGATAATCGAGCAGGCAATTCAAGCAGGCACCTGAAGTTAGCACCTCAATTTAGCAACACAGCAGGCACCTCAAGCAGATGAATCAAGCAGTTAATTCAAGCTGGCAGCTCAAGTTAGCACCTCAATTTAGCAACACAGCAGGCACTTCAAGCAGATGAATCAAGCAGTTAATTCAAGCAGGCACCTCAAGTCAGCACCTCAATTTAGCAACACAGCAGGCACCTCAAGCAGTTGAATCAAGCAGTCAATTCAAGCAGGCACCTCAAATAGCAGCTCAATCCGATACTTCGAGCAGGCAACAAACAGGTGGAAAAGCGGTGAGATGAGCGCACGGCGATGAAAGCGCACTTGACTTGACAGAACTCGAAAATACAGTACACAAAAAGTGAAGTTGAAATCAGGTGATTAACTGCGTGAGTCTGATCGAAATGAAATAACATATATTTACTAAATGCTGAAAAGCGAAACCCAGAAATGTTAGCATTGTCCGTACTCGGCGCTACAACTCATTATTACTTCTCTTTCGTCACAACTATAGATAGTGATAACTTGAGAAACAATATTTACATAAGTGTACATATACTATTAAATGTATGTGAAATGTATCACTCTCTTGCAAGAATGACCTGAGCTCAATCGAGCCAATAATTATTGATGATGGTTTATTTCCTGGAATCTTGACAAAAAGCAAATTAAATAACAATGACATGCCTATATGTCAGTGCATATATGATAGGGTAAGCCGTTGGTCTCACAAATATCAGATCATTAGTTCGTCTCATAATATAATTGCCATGTATCGTATCGTCTTCATAATTAATTGATGATAATTTCATATACCCAATTATTTACGAAAATATTTTCAACTGAGTGAAGGATAACAGTATAAGATATGAGGAGATAGGAGGTATGAGAATTAGGTAGATAGGAGTGTTATGGAAACACTTGGCTGTACAATGATATGAGCCTATAGCACAGACATTCAATTGCGTCTGGATCTTCCTACGCGTATAGAAAAGCTTGGAGAGTTGAATGATCAAACAATTTTTAATAATGCAAATTACAGAATCAACTCCTTTATTAAAACACATTAAGTTAATTGCAAAATAATGTCTTCTTAAGAAACTTGTTTTAATGAAAGCAGATTATTAATACCGTTTGTAAGTATTGAGTAGCATACATAGGTAAGACTACTCAAGATCACTACAAACAGTTGCACTGACTGTGCTTTGAATTGCACTAATGGATTAGTGATTTTTAGAAGAGATAACATGATTTTTACTATTATCAATAATGTAACAGAAAATTAACCACACTCTAACCACATGTGTAATCACTATAGTGATTTAAGATCCACCTAATTACCTGTACTGCGCGATAATAACATGGAAACTATTCTAATTGATTTGATAATAAATGCATGTATGCATTTATACATAAAACAAGGGGCAAGTCGATATCAGAATGGGTATAAAGGCATGCACGATTGGCTTAACACGTCTAAAATGTATATGCGATTAGCAAAGTGTCATTAGAAATGTTCAATACTGAGCAATAATAGACGAACCGCACATCAGTAATCAGTGACACACACACATAACACACAGAACACAGTCATAACAGCACATCACTCAACACATAACATGATACTAACATGATACTACCAGAGTAGGCCTTACTCTGTTATTGGTTCATGCTTTCGAATGTTTTAAATAGCGGTATGAATAACATCTTTTAAACAATAGTGAACTTATAGTCAGTTTAATAAGTGGTTAAATGAATGTTATCATTTTCATATGGTTAATTCGGTTCACTGTATGAAGTCTCCGTTTTTAAGTGACCAACTAACGCTTAAAATTTGCATATGCGTCGAGAAATGTGTCGAAAACGAAAAATGTTGTAGTATAATTATTTTCACGCACTTCAAATCCAAATGAAAAATAGCAAAATCCAACAATTACGTGAATAATAAAATCAAACCCATCTTGAAATCAGGTATGGAAAATATTTCACATATTCTTCCTCTAGTCGAGCTGAGAACCGATCGGTCGGAACCAGAAGATCTGCAGGTGGATATTTAAAGTATCCATTCCGTCCTCACAATCATAGCAGAGCATTGTACGGTATCCGTGTACGTACACCGAGGGATTAACAACTCCTGAAATCCGGTGTACACTTGCCATGAAATCCCCTTGAAATCCCTGAAATCTCTGAAATCCCCTGAGATCCCTGAAATCTCTTGAAATCCCTGAAATCTCTTGAAATCCCTGAAATCCCTGAAATCTCTTGAAATCCCTGAAATCTCTAGGAATCCCTGAAATCACTTGAAATCCCCTTGAAATCCCTGAAATCTCTTGAAATCTCCGAAATCTCTTGAAATCCCTGAAATCCCTTGAAATCCCTGAAATCCTTTGAAAGCCCTTGAAAGCCCTTGAAAGCCCTGAAATCTCTTGAAATCTCTGACATCACCTGAAATCTTGAAATCTGAAATCAGATGTACGGTACACCAAATTTGCGAGTTGTAAACCCCTCGGTGTGCACCTATATTTCTCTTCTTTCGCCCTCACTAGCCATCACTCGTAGCTCATACATATTTCAGCATCCTCGCGCCATGGCTCATTCATGGAATAGAAACTGAGCTCAGATCGGAGGTGAGTCGAGTCCTGCACACGGAATGAGTTTTTCAACGTCATTTATTGATCGTCCGCTCATTTGAATCTCCAAATAACCTAACTGTTAGCGAGGTCGTTAAGCAGGCAAAATTTTCTGATCAAGATTATTCGAATCTATTGGTCAGTGTGAATCAAAACAGTTGGTATCTTTCATGACATATCTGAAATTATTGAAAATGCTCAGAATTTCCAATTCAAACATTGTATCATGCTCAATCAGTTTGCTATTCCCCTATAGTTACAGGAATTTAACGACCAAATTATCGATAGGCTTACAATGAATCTAAAGGTTGGTACTGACGCAGAATTTGAAACAGCAAAGTTCAAACTCAGCTATATGAATTTACTATATCTAACTTGGTTTATTACTAGAGTAACTTGCATAATATGAACTATCGCTATCAATCACACACATTCATACACGGATTCTTATTATTCACTTGATAAACTTTATTCACTCGATGTTTCGGAAACCCGAAGGACTACAACACCTCAAGAGGAGGCAGGTATTCGGGATGAACACAATCGTTCACGTTAAAGTCGATCACGCACCGAATTCAGTTCGTGTATTTGACACAATTTTGTATTGACGTGAACTTGTCTCATTTCTTCAGTATCAAAATGATGACAGAACTCTAACTGACATTCTGAAAAGCTCACACGCTTGTAGCAGATGCCTGCAGCGTATATTAGTTATTTACATAGATGAAATTGAAACAGAAATATTGTTCATCTCTAAAACTTTCTTAATAATACATGACAGAAATCACTGCGAAAATAGATTGCAACTACTTAATAGTTCGAGGCTTTGTTTTAATATATATAATTGGTGTTAAGATCCATATCCACTATATACGAATGATGAAATAAAACGTGTGTAGGTGTATCTGTGATATTATCATTCACGGATTGGAATTCCTGCATCTCTCTCTCTCTCTCTCTCTCTCTCTCTCTCTCTCTCTCTCTCTCTCTCTCTCTCTTCTCTCTCTCTCTCTCTTCTCTCTCTCTCTTCTCTCTCTCTCTCACTCTCTCCTCCCTCCTCCCTCCTCTCTCTTCCCCTCTCGCTCCTCTCTCTCCCTCTCTCTCCCCCTCTCTCTCTCTCTCTCTCTCTCTCTCTCTCTCTCTCTCTCTCTCTCTCTCTCTCTCCCTCTCTCAAACGTATATAATATACAAAAAAAAAAAAACGAACAGCATAGCACAATACAATCTATAGCTATTGGCATATATATATATATATATCCAATAGCTATAGATTGTATTGTGCTATGCTGTTCGTTTTTTTTACTCGATACCAACTGTCTTCTTAACAGTTCAACAATATGGTATAGATGAAGTAAGTGTTTTTTTTTCATCTCATTTAATTGAAATCTCTCTGCGAAAAGCATCGCGATTCAGTAGTGAAGAGCTGGAAGGCAGCAACAGGAATTGTTATAATACAGAATGAGTGAATCAGACATACGGCAATCAATCAATGTAAGAAGTAAAACGACTAGCATTTTACGTCTAAAGACTAGACTGCTCTATACTTATGGTGACCACGATTAATACACTGATGAGAAAATGCTAGTGTATATGGAAACTGATTAATGAACATTGAAAACCAGATGCAATCAAGGTAAAAGGTAGGCCTAGCGAGTAATCAGTTCAAAGAAGGCTCTGTTAGGTTCTTATTGAGTTATTTCCATTCTGTAAACCGGCATTTACATTATGCTTGATCTATCAAAGTTTCATCTCACCCAGATTCCAGCAGATAACACTTGGACTGATATGAGCTTACGAATAATTCGAATGTAACAGTAACATATTTTGTTTCTAAACTGTTGAACCAAATCCAATTACATCTTGCATCAGTATTTTATAACACTAATGTTCAAGCAGTATTCGAGATAATTATGATCCGTTCGTTTGTATCCCGAAAATATCCATAGTGACAGCCCGTATAAAGATGAAGAAATAACAGATCCCCACAGAAACTGGTGAATATCAAAATAGTAGACCTAACAGATAACAAACTAATCGGAACAAATGATCAATGCAAGTTCAGTGCACTTCTATGAAATGTACTATAGACTCGCTTGACATCCGATAACACCTTGATTCTGTCTGCTCACAGAATGGTGGAGTCTGCAGAAGCTAATTTGCGAAATGATTTTATCAACGTTTAAAAATTCGTCCATGATCATGAATTAACTATCAACTCCTCTAAAACGAAAATAATTCACATATAATCTGCCTCCCCTGAATCATTCTATAAACTATCCGGTTAATATTATTTTCCACTCTAACATTTGTTTACATTCTTTAAATTGCGGTTCTCCTGGTTATATTTGTAATTGTGATGTCAAGATTAGTACTGTGGACAATCACGAGTACTTAGGTCTAACTATTGATAAATATTTCTCATGGCGAGGTCATAGTGATCTTTCATGCAATAAGCTACGCTCATGTGCTTTTCAAATAAGTTATATAAATTGAAACCTTCTCTATCATATAATTAACTGAGATTGGTTTATTGCGCTTTAGCAGAATATTATACGGAATTCTTTCTTGGGGAAATACTTCTCAATACAAAAATCTAAATAAAATCCTATCCATTCAAAACCGTATCATTTCAACAATATGCCTAATCATGTGAAAATATCAATCAAGTCAGTGTGTCTGAGTATTATCGTTATTGTAGTGTACTTCCAAATCCCTTATTTTATGAATAATTAAATATGAAGTCATTTTAAAATATTATTTTTCAGATGAATTCAAAATACATTCTTGTCATTCAGCCAACACCCGGTTTGCGTTACTCGATAATTTCGTTCTTTCTACATGAAACAATAAAACCGGAAAGAAAAGCCTTATAGTTATATAATTCCATTGTTCTTCAATTCTTTGCCTAATAATTTGAGAAACATTTCAAAATTCTATGAAGTGACACTTTATCGACTTGTATTCTTTCCAACCCAGACGGAGTTCATACCGATCATTGTTAAATGATTTGAAGAGTATGCTTAGTTTTCGGTGCTATAGCTTCTCTTTAAACAAAATCACATGTATATTTAATTGATTTTCTTTGTTATTTTGATTTACTTAATATTTTGTAGTTTTTGTATTCTGTAGTATCTCATGAAGTGTTTTATACTTATGAAAAAATCCCAATAGTTAAATATAATACAATTTTTTTTTATCATTCATCACCTCTGCTTGATAATCTTCACGCTGCTGTTCTATGCTCTATCTATATGCTCATTCGTACCCCCACATAACCTAGGTATTGGAAGGTATCGTTGAAAAATCAAAATAAACAATAATATGTTATTACGTGATAACTTATATGACATGTATTATGGTTACAATCTCGTTATACAGAGCTGCAACAATCTGCGGACCACAATATAAAAGTGTATCGACATTGGAAAGGTATATAATATACGAATACAGAAAATGTCTAGTTCGCAGGCGTGCCAAAATTATTTTCGTGCCGCGTTCTCTATGTATCATGCAGAAGATGACCAGAGATCGATAACATCCAGTATAGGGTAAATCGTACCTTCGAGTTCGATTCGAATCGTACTCACAATCGTACACGGTATAATGAGAACCATTTATAAGATATTATCATCTTGACATTGCCAAAAAATGCATGCATATTTAAACAATTGTTTTAGAGTTTCATTTTGATACATATTTTCAGAAATGAGTATTATTTTATAAACGGTAATGAAAATGATGGAAAATGTACCTATTCTTGAGTCACAACCTCTCACATCAAGTGTATCATTCCTAACTCAGAGAGTTATACACATGGGATATGTTCTTTCTCTTTCAAATATAATAAATACCAATTCGATTTTCTGGTAGGACTATGGTAATAAAATATTTTGCGTTATTCCTTGTAGTGGTCTGGTCTCGCATATACACTGAAATGCAATTATCTGAGTGTACAATCTGTAATAGTGATATATACATGAAGTAAAAAAAAGTCAATACACATACAATGCAATGCATGCAATGATGCAGCTTGCATAAAATAATCAGATAACAGGTTCTATTGCCATTTCAGAATGTGAAAACGAAACACCTATTGCCTGCCATGTCTATCAATGAATGAACTTTCCTAGACTTCAACATTAATATAACTTGATTTGACGTCAAAACCATCAGGTTCATCAGTTTGATCTGAAATAATACTGGCATCTAGAGGAATCAATAATTCATACATTCTATTGAAGTCTTAAGTCTTTGTGTTTCTCTTGTTAAAATATACATCTGTGATAGCTGAACTAAGAGTATTCGATCTTAATATTCACAGAGTGTTGTACATTACACGATTATTTATCGTTCGACAGAAAGGCACAAAATGTTAAAATACGTGTTGCCTGTTCCGTCTTTCAGTCATTTATCAATACATTGAATAATAATGAACACATTATTAAAATTATCTAAGAAAAGCTTACATTAAAACAATTTTCCCGTTGTAAGAACTTAATTGTAAGTTATCACGTGCATTTGAATTACTCAAATATCTATTTAATTTTGTGCTTTTACCACAAGTGAGACTACTCGATAGAAAGTAAGTTAATAGTCTTATTTGTAGGCCTACTGGGCAGAGGCGTAGCGAGGGGGGGGGGGGGGGGGGGGGGGGGGGGGGGAGTGGCCCCGGGCGCCGAACTTAGGGGGGCGCCAAATCGATTAAATAATTAAATAATTATATGCACGATCATTCAGCAAACTAAAACTAATTTTAACATATCTCCGTGCGAAAATGGGCCAAGATCGCCTCAGTGATCTCGCGGTTTTAAGTGTGGAAATGGAAACCCTCGATAAAACCAATTTTGATCACGTGATTGATCAGTTTGCGGCTGCAAAAGCACGGAAAGTACATCTTTGAAGTGATGGTGCGTGTCTTGTGTGTTCAAAATCAGATGCTTACATTATGAGGTACGTTTAGTTAATAGTTATAGAATAGTTCAAACCATGTTTGTGCCTTTAACAATCCCTTATTTTTCGCGAACTTTCATTGTATGGCTTTTTGAACTTAGGCATATTTCTTTCGGTCTTCTGATGCAGACGACTTGCGTAGTTGTTTCCCTGTAAATTGTGAGGGGGGGGGGGGGAGGGCGCCAAAATGGTTCTTTCCCCGGGCGCCAAAAACCCTAGCTACGCCTCTGCTACTGGGTGTAGTGAAATGTGTGGTCTTCAAGTATCACTGAGCTGAAGTCTTATCATTAATCGATATCAAAACCTTCGACGTAGGCCTAAGCTACTAGTATCAACGTTCCGAATTTTCACTAATTAATACAATTCACGAACATAACGTAGAATATTTTTTATATATGTATATATATATATATATATATATATATATATATATATATATATATATATTTATATATATATATATATATATATATATATATATATATATATATATATATATATATATATATATATATATATATATATATATATATATATATATATATATATATATATATATATATATATGAAAAAGTATATTTATAATATATGAACATATGTATGGATGATCCATCATAAGAACAGATAATTATGGATTCCACACCTTCTCTAATGAAAATACAACGTCTGAATATTGATTGAATATATATGTATTCAACGTGTTCATCTGGCTCATCTCATTAGCATCCATTCAATTAACATGACGAGACCCCCCTTTCCCTTCCCATAGCCATCAGTTGTATTGAACATCATACACCCCTCCATACACGTTAGGTGTTTTTGTCAGATTATTAGATAAGGCACTGCAGACAAGCAGGTGGTATATAGTAATCCCTAGCCACGCGGTAGTAATGTTGTGATTGACTTGAAGACCCACGACCGAAGTTCTTTGTCATTTCCGGTGAACCGATGGTTTGAGCAGTTGATCGGAAGAGATGGATTTGATTTGAGGGATGAAGTGTGCAATATGTGATACTGATGCAAATTCCTTAGTTTTCATTATAAAAGAAACAGAATTTCAGGGTATATCAGACGGTCCCAACGGCGAGGTTGTCAAACCCTCTGCCCAAACGATGGAGCAGTGTCGGCAGTGCCGAATGATTATCCAGTACTGCGGCCAAAACCAAACAACGCAATTGGCCACCCATCCAAGAGCCCCGTCGTAACTGACCCCTGCCTGACCCCAGCCGGTCGTCGTTAAGGACAAGGTGCGACTGAGTGCCCAATGCCCTCCCGTCTTCCCTTGCCTCCAGCTACCCCTCACCAACCTACTAAATAGTTATTACTTCCACCATCTTGAAGACATTGAAAATAATACCTGTGTTACCTCGTTTTCAGAATGTCGATATCTCACACCGTTCAAAAGTTATCACCAAAAAACTGATATTCCGCTAAAACGACTCCCATTTTTGTTTCAAAATTCTCTCGAAATTATTAACTTTTTGCTTCCTAAATATTCAACATACTATTCAACATTGCTACATCAAAAAATAACCAAAAATTTGACCCATTTTCGTGGGTGGGATATCAAGAAGGGGGAAAGAATAAATAATTTATTCACCTTGAGGAAACTGTGTCTATTCGGTTAATTGAAAATATTTACTTATAATTCAATACGTTATCCGTATTAAGATAATTTTTGCTGAATGATCATTAATCATTATTTAAAAAAAAAACATGGGTCAATACGAGCGTAATTCATTATATTTGAATTACAAAAACCTTCGTATTAGTGTATATAATGCACCTCTTTTGTGAAATATTTCGTTTATTAATTACACAACTTCGTATGCCTGTCAGGAGATATATTTGATTGATAATTATTGACATACATTTGAGTTAATTAAATTCAATAGATTAATCTATACTGACCCAGCATAAGCAACAACTTTATAATGGATACACCTTTGCTTTAGAATCACGGCAATATTATAAAGAACTCTGCAGTATGTGTATTTATGTTTTGTTACATTTCTTACTTTGCAGGACACATTCCGCAGTGCAATGGCATGTTAAATCTCAGCAATGATTTGCATTGACGTCTACTTTACAATGTTGCCAATTTACTTCACAATGTTCATGAACTAGTTTGATAGTTATTACTTTATTTCAACTTAATACATGTTACTACAAAAATAAGACGACATTTTGACATTCATCAGTTTACAGCAAGTAGACGTTAATAAGATTTTTTTTTTAAATGTGTCCGATGATATTAAGCAAGAATCTGTGTAGATTCTGAGACTATAAACTACCAGATGCATAACTTATATTTTTATTATTCTGACTTCTTTCAAATTATCAGTGATAACTGACAGATAAAAAATTCCTGAATGAACATATAGTTTTCTGTACATAAAATATCGACTTGCATTGTTATTGCAATTGGAATGTAGGCCTACTGTGGGGTAGGCTATACTATGTGCAAGAAAATGGGAATAACAAATAATTCCCGATAATATTTTGTCATAGCTAATATAGCAATTACTTCAATTAATATCAAGGTTGAAACCTTATAGCTCTCAGAGTATTGCAGTTCATTTCATATTCTGAAATCTTCGTCCTTCATAAAATTATTCCTTGTATAGTCTCAAGTTGGCCAAAAAGAATAACATGGACCCAACCATTCCAAACTACCATTATTCCTGACTAGTTATTCATCGATTGACTCATCAATTCATGATTATAGTGATGTCATAGAAGACGGCTCGATGAGGCCTCGAACCAGGGACCTTTTGATTGCCGGTCAGGACTGTTGCTCTCCCAACTAAGCTAACGAAGTATTACTACTAAGTCATGACTAGATTCAGAGTGGCGACACTTCCTGGGGCTAGCTCTTCTACGACCATCTTCTACGACATGTCTAAAACATCCTAAATATCTCGATATTGGATCGTATCCATATATATATATATATATATATATATATATATATATATATATATATATATATATATATATATATATATATGTGTGCACGGAGATTTTCGCGGCCAATGGTTGATGGTAAAAATGTTTCCACGGTAAGTTTGCTGCGATTAGAAAGCATGTTGGGTCCCAAAAAGGACCGGTTTATGCGACGTTTCGCTGGAATTTCATCCAGCATGATCAGGCGACGGTGGTAATTCATCATTCGACCACTTACCACCGTCGCCCGATGATGCTGGATGAAATTCCAGCGAAACGTCGCATAAACCGGTCCTTTTTAGGACCCAACATGCTTTCTAATCGCAGCAAACTTACCGTGGAAACATTTTTACCATATATATATATATATATATATATATATATATATATCTCTCTCTCTCTCTCTCTCTCTCTCTCTCTCTCTCTCTCTCTCTCCATATATATATATATATATATATATATATATATATATATATATATATATATATATATATATATATATATTATATATATCCATATATTTAATATATATATTTGATATATATATACCGTATGTTCTATTATTGCTGTCATTCATTTTATATGGTAATTTTCCTTCAAGTCAATTTCTGCGATGTGTGGTATTGCGATTAGTTTTTATCATAATGGCATGCATGCTAAAAGGAAAATGTACGTATTTCTTGAAGTATACTTTCAAAGCAAACATCAGTAGCCCTATACACTCAGATTTGAAAAAAATGTAAATTAATACGTGTAACTTATTAATACGTGTATAACTATTATTGTGTACAAACAACATGTATTCAAATTTTATATCAGTATCACGGAAAAATAACCTCAATAATGATAATTCATTGATTATATGAATATAGTAGGATAACAAATTATACATCAATTGGAATTGCGCATATCATTTTGTGTAGTAATTCACCAATTCACACATCCCCGTAATAACAGTATTTATAGTTTACAGTAGAACCCATGTGTAAAATTACATTAATATGAATAATGTAAGGTATCAAACTTGTTACGTGAAACTGTGCGATATAAACAAAATTAAATCATTTTCGGGTCACGATTCGATCAGTGTATGAAATTGCTGGTTGTTTCAATATGTTTCAATGTTTCTATTTTCAACTGATTGTTGATGAAAGTCAATTCGTCGATCACTGTTATTATAGTTCGGAGAGGAAAGACATGACTATACGATAATTGTTAGATGGTGGGTCTGTCTAGTAGCCGATCATAATCGCCTATTTCTCTTCCTTGCCCATAACCATCTTAACACCTAACTACCTCGAGGGCTTTCGCCCACAAGAATCCTTCATGTACTAACAAATCTCTTGTGTAGCTATAGATATAAGAGCGATTAAATATTGTGTAATAAAACAAAAATGCGATTATTTATTCAAAATGTACCCATATTTTTTGTCTGATAATGTTTTCTGTAATCTTCGTAGGCTTCCTTAATTTATTTCTGCATTTTGTTTGCTAGAATTGAAGTCTACTGAGGCAGGATAGTTTCTTAGGCCCTACTATTGATCTTAAGAGCCCGCATCTTGGACATCTTGGATTTCTTATCTAAAACCTCGTCCTGCAAATCACAGAACTTCCAAATTACCAAAACAATACAATAGGCCTATTTGTTGTTTTGCTGCTCGACCTCGGCTACTCTTTCAATTACCATGTCATTCGTACTGTCATTCGTAACAAGGTACATTTGGCCTGTATGAGTTCGGCATGAAGAAGCGGTCATGGCTTGTGATATCAGTCTCAGCCCATCACTATTCCTGTCCTTCCTAAGGAAAAATTCACGTGGGAAAAGAAATGAGAAAAATTTGATCAAGTAGGCCAATATTTATCTCAGGCCGTGGAGGAACAGAACTTAGAGGACTTGGGTCTGGCAAATCCAAATTGACATGTTTTGCTCCAGATTATGCAGTTATCTAAATTTGTTGTTGATGTTTCTGAAAATGAGAAAAAGAATACCTAAATATTTTAAGTGAAGAATGTGATCTCAATTTCTATTCATAGAATGATGCCACTGTTTTGATAACCACACATCACTTATGGCAATTTCCATGCATAATTTTCTATTCATTAGCATAAGCTCTATTATTCATGTCATATATACTTAACCATTGCCTCGTAGCTATTTGATTGATAAGTTGAATTGCCTCTTGATTGGCTTACAATCAGATGTCAGTCAGGTCGTATTGTTATTGTAAGCATTACTTGGGGTTTTAGATGTATAACGAGATCTTCAATTATAGACTTGGTCTATTATAGCCTTACTTGGTTTTCAAACGACGATAATAATGGTAACATTGATTTGATAAGAGATTTGGTAGTCAACAGTCAGTTTTCGTAAATGTTGGGGAAAATATAATTAAATCTGGTCTGATCTCACGTTTCATATTTCATGCATGAAGCATATAAAAACAATTTCTGAATATTTCAACAAGTTTCACTTATTTGTACTTATTCGCACTCATTCATTACGAGTTCAATTTGTTTCAGGATACTTTCACATATAATGTATTCGAATGCGTCATGGTACATTTCTAATTTGTACTCATTTTTATGATGAGTGATGAGTGGGATCGATGAGTGACCATAAATACGGACCTAATTCAATTCAGACAATTTGTATGTAAATTTATGGCGAATGGTCAACTTTACTGAAAACCAACTGTACTAAAAACCAACTGACCTAAACTTCCATTTCTTGAGCAACCTGTACACGAGTAAAATTGAGGGGTTTGGCTCCTCCCCTTCACAAACTGTTACCACCCATGCAATGTTCTCTGGGCTCTAGTGATGGTTGAGGTTTTAATTATATTTTATTAATTTGGAATTAATTATATTAGGGCCTAATACATGTGTCCTAACCTAAAAACTACTCACAAATGCACTAAAGAAGATGCATGACGGCTAAACAAGCCATCTCATTGTCTGTTTTTTAATGCTAAATTATTGTTGTGAACAGCTTCTAAATAATTACATCACTGCTAATGCCAATGTTACTTCTAATTTCGGTTGTATGAATGAGCCTTTACTAACTTACTATATAGCTAGTCCATTCGAATGGTTACATTCAATGGCAAAAAAATAGACGCTCTCAAAGCTTTCCAATTTTTGTTTCAAATGTTGTGCTTTTACCAAGAAACGTTTCTAACACTATATGACTCAAAATTATAACAAATTTGGTACCAAAACAACATTATGATTTACGAAAGTCGTATGAAAGTTGATCGTTTTCTACACGCTCATATTTTGTTTTGCATATGTGTCCGATTAAAATAGGGTCCCGGCATCATCTATTATAGGCCAATATGTAACCAATATAACGACAAATTGATGCCTGATGGAGGTAAATATTAGAGCACCGCATTCTCAAGATTAGGCCTATCTGACTACAGGTGAACAAAATTCTGGTGAACAATATGCACGTTTTATTCGTTTTTCATTCTGTTGAATAGAAGTTTTGTAATCTGCAATACAAATATTTAGAATTATTGATTTAAAAACATGAATCATGCAATTCATGGAAGTCATGGTATGAATTAATAGGTAAATTATCGGGTAATGTTTTGAATACACGAATTGAAACAATGTTTCTCTGTTCACTTAGTATCGGTTATACATTTACAGACACCTGTAATTACACTGAAAACCTACATGTTCGTGATAGTTATTAAAAAGGGATGACCAAAAACCAACATACGTTATTTTAAGCTAAGGGTCCAGTAATCTCTTATTGAATTTCTTATGTGTTCGCAAATATATTCATATTCATTCTTATTTATGATTACATTTTATTATAATGTTATATTATTTTCTCACCAGTATGTTATGTTAATAGATCTACTATAGCTATGCGCCGGACTCAATCTCAATCTCATCTCATTTGTTTGACTTTTGTGTGCGAACAATTCAACAAATCTTCCATTGTGCAGATTATTTGCAAAACGTTTACAAATAATTGTAGAAATAATACAATTATAAGAGAAACCTACTGCTTGGATATATATAGTTCTCGATCAGGTAGAAACTCGAACGCACACAGTCTAATAACTGTCATATCTCTATAATATATCATTTATCTCCACTTTAATAATCGCAAAATTATTCTATTAATAATTATTTATGTTCTTTTTCATCTCATTCTTTACAGAATCTTTTGATTTCCCAGTCGTTCTAGTTTCATTATTACAGTGCGGTATATTGATGAGAACGAGAGATGAATGGAAATGGGGAGATTTGTGGCGCTATGCGGTTTGTGCATGTTCTAGTCTGCATCTTCTATCATATCAGCTATTCTTTACACTTGCGAACAAAACATGCACGGTACAATGTACAGGACGTACAAGTCCAGAATTATATTATCTTTGGACACACTTATGGAGTATATCAATGAATAATAAGAAGAAAGGTTACATTCAATCATAGAATCATCGTATGAAAGCCTGCTTCCTAGTAGATGTGGAATAATTATCATAGATCAAACTGAGTTTGTTTTTATTTTGAAAAATGTGCATTATGCATATAGTGAATAATTGTTCAAGTTGGGTGGGTTAATCATATCCGTATTTTTATTTTTTGTAGTCCAATGTTCATTAATTCCAGGAAACCATTGTTTTTCTGACAGTCGCTGCATTGACAGTCGTCACTGCATGATTGATTTTCCAAAAAATTCAAAATTCAAAATAACGAAAAGGAGAAACATTGCAAATTTAAAAAAATAAAAAATCCCCGAAAATAGACAAAAATCTTGCAAAACAAATTTACTCAGAAAAGATAGAGACATAGTAGGCCTATTTTGTTGATATCTCAATTCATTTTCTATTTCAATCATATTCCTGGTTCATGTACCGTTATTCTCTTATACATTCAATGAAATATCTCAACCAAATATTTTTCACATGACCAATATGGATGATTTTTAATGCAACGTAGTTACGAATTAATAACAATCTAACAAGTTATTCAATATTATAAGAAGAAAAATAAACATACATGAACATGTTATGAAAAATGTATTGTTAACCACTGTAATTAGCGTTGTATTGATTTTTTGTCTTATCTATAAAAACAGTTCTCATATATCATTTTCTCCCGAGTTCCGTGATCGTGATCAATGGTCAAGTATACTTGTATACATTGTGCATGGGTATTGTTCCCAGTAGAACATAAGTCACTCACAGACTGCAGGCTACAGACATAGGGTATTCAGATGCTATACAAATACGCCTGTTGGAGAATTATTTCATATACATATTATATATGATGAAGAACGAAAGAGTAAGTGATTGAAAGTTGCAGGACAAAAAAGTACGGAATACAACGGATATACAGGCGATAGATCATTCTTACGTACCGTACTCCAATATTTGTATTCCAAGACATATTTCTCAAGTGCATCATTGCTCTTTTTTTTTCAAACATAGTATTTTCCTTCACTTATATAACAGTAAGTGTGGTCATGAGCCAATAAATGAACTAATTAGGATATAAATTGTGTTTAATATTCTCAGTCAAACATCGAGTGGTAATTATGGCAGCTGAATTATATGAAAAATATGGAATTATACCAGACTTTTCAATTAATCGAAAATCATTTAAATGGTATTACTAAAGAACTATGATCTTTGACTACTATCTGCTACATTCTCAAACATTCTCAAGTGCATCATTGCTCTTTTTTCAAACATAGTATTTTCCTTCACTTATATAACAGTAAGTGTGGTCATGAGCCAATAAATGAACTAATTAGGATATAAATTGTGTTTAATATTCTCAGTCAAACATCGAGTGGTAATTATGGCAGCTGTGCCGGACTTGTACCAATAATTACCATCAGAATAATTGGAATTATACCAGACTTTTCAATTAATCGAAAATCATTTAAATGGTATTACTAAAGAACTATGATCTTTGACTACTATCTGCTACATTGTCGAGACTCTATTCACATTATATTATATCTAACATTTACAATACTGACAATAAAATTTATATTTGTTGCTGAATTATCTACCATACAATATTTGGGAAGAGCTTCCAAGTTTCAAACATCTGGTACATTGCTCTCTGATTTGATTTTTAACAACTTGTAAGAATACTCGTTGATGTAGGCATACAATATCAATATTATTGATTGCTCATTTATTCCTGACTTTTTCAGTTGATTCGGTGGACACATCTAAATAAACTTCTAATATTATTCGTGCACATATACATACGTAGGTTATTATTACCATATACCAATGGTATAACCGGCACATGCAGCGCAGTGGTTAACGCGCTCGCTTCATGTGATCCGGGAGGCGAGGGTGATTCCGAACCCAGTTCGATCCTCGTTGCCGACCATCTTTACAGAGGTTTTTCATGGTTTCCCTCTGTAGTCTAGGCTAATGCCGGGATGGTTCCTACAATAAGTCGGCCATGACCGCTTCCTTCCCACTATTCTTCTCACTACCCAAGAACCTCCATCTCATCATCCCATCATCTCATTAATCATCCATCTGACGCCATTAGATCTCAGTTATCATAACAGTGCGTCGTTAAACCCAGTATATATAGACCAATGGTATACTAGACTGTAATGACCAGTTTATTAATCCTACCATAAAATGCATTCGATTCTTTTATTTCATATTTGAGAAGACGCTTCTAGGTGGACCGAAGTTTATAATATTTATGAATTCATGTAAATAACACCTTGGGACCTAAATTGACGAGCAAGTTGATTTGGCCCAATCTAAATATGTAAATATAACTTTCAAACGTGAAAGTTAATTAGAATGTACAATAAAATATCATCTCTAGTAGGCCCTATATTATACAAATTATTCTCACATTTGAGTGAAACGTCCAGTGGCCTCTGCACTGCTATTCGCTCCCGCCAGGAAGCACTACGATGTATCGCCAAGTCACTATGGCTGTCATGGCTGTTACGAATTCGGTTGAATTATTCAACCATCAAGCAAGCATTCAAGCATCCAGGTGTTTTTGACTTGGAATGCTATGGCAAATTGTTGCGTGTATAAGTGTAATACAATAATAATGGTGGTCACTTATTTCCGAAGAGTCAACCTCGAAGAGAAAAAATGGATCCATGCTGTCCGATGCAAAAACTGGAAACCAATTGTACAAGTGTAGAGTGTATGTAGAGTCCATTTTGATCTCAGTTCATACATCAAGGAAGGTTTTCACACTGGTATGTATCATTTTTTTTTTAAGTATAAGTGAAATGGAAGTCTTCGCTACGCTAACCTAATCTCTAATAACTAGGAGAACGCAGCATACAGGTCTATGTGCATTGTGAGATGAGCTCAAAAGTATGAAAATGTAGAATGAAAAATATCCTGCCAGCTTACTCTACATCCACAGACCTTGGATTACTTCAAACGTTTGAAAACCTTATCTGCGATTTGTTGATATTTATAGTGGAACCTGGTGCACATCTACTCAGCAAAACCTGTTGATCCTTTATTCGATAAAATGTATACTTTTTACATTTTCTTCGTTATTACTCTTCTGATTGTTGAAAAAATGAATGAAAATGCGTATGACAATTGTTTTCCTATTCTGTATGAATTTGAGAGCTTATGCATAATTTTCGTTTTTCTTGTTTTTTCCCCCTGGGTTATTCTTATGGGGATTTTCCAAATTTTCCAAATTTTTGCTGAAAAACCGTTCAACCAATTTTTCGGAAATACAATCCCAACCTATTCTGATGTGACACCAATATATAAAGAAAGTTTCAAGTGGATTGGTCTCTTTTCCTGACCGTACAAAATTACGAAAAAAATGAAAAAAAATAAAAGCGAAGCCAACTTTTTTTTGCGGTTTCTGAAATGGAAGTCTTCGCTACGCTCATCTAATCATGGAATAGAAATAACTAGGAAAACCCAGAATGTGCGTTGTGAGATGAGCGTAGAAGTATGGAAATCTGGGATTAAACATATTCTGTCATGCTCAATCTAGGCCTACATCTACAAACCTTGGATTTCTTCAGACGTTCAAAAACCTTACCTGCAACTTGTTGATATTTATGGTGTAACCTGTCGCATATAGGCCTACACTTTGCAATACCTGTTGATCCTGATATTCGATTAAATGTATACTTTTATTGCGTTTTCTTCGTTATATCTCATTCGATTGTTGTACAAATTATTGAAAATGAGTGTGATAGTTGTTTTCATATTCTGTAAGAATTTGAAAGCTTTTGTTTTTCAAGTATTTTCCCTCTGGGTTATTCTTATGAGGATTTTCCAAACTTTCGAAATGTTTTGCGGAAAAACCGTTCAACCGATTTTTCTGAAAAACAACCCCAACCTATTCTGGTGTGACACCAATATGTAGAAAAATTTCGAGTCGTTTTTTCTTCCCAACGTGTATAAATATATAATAAAATTAATTTTGCTATTTAACAAATTTGCAAATCTTTTGATAAGACTGGCGTTCTTTGATCTCCGCACTGCTCCACGTTTTATCCTTCACTGTTCAAATTCTGTCAGAGTCCATCTCGCCATCATAAAGGACACAAACTTGAAACTAAGTCTTGTTTATGCTATTAATAATCACATGAAATATGATAGAACACATTCTACGACAAATAGTTGCTTACATACAAATGTGTTACGCACATCATTTCAAAAATTCCATCGAGTGACTCTAGTTATAATCAAGATGCGAGCGCTAGCGCTACCTGGCAAGAGCTTTGCGTGCAGAAGGCCATTAAGCAAGAAAGATCATCATTTAAAATTCCGAGAATACATTTTGACTACTGGACAAATTTAAATATCTATTGAAAAGCCTTGAAACAGATTTGATTGTTTCTTCTGGTCGAAATGCCAGCTATATATAGATTGGTAGCTATATACACGATTTCCAAGTTTTCCGTGATTCCAATCTATAGTGTGTGTTGGTCGGCCTTGTCTAACAATAGCCACATGTTTCGCTTCACTCCATTAGATTATAAACTTGAATGGATGGTAATGATAATACTGTGATTCGGGTACGTCTTTTGATTGTTATTACTGATAACTCGGTGGACTGTTACTCTGATGGACAATTTGGTGGATATTTGTTATACGAATTCATGTTTTATGAATTTTTGCCCAAGTAGAAATCAAAAACATAGATATAGTTTTTCAAGAGTAGACTGTAGACTATATAGTTGAGAAAAGAATGCTGTTAGTTTCTAGGTCCAATGCTATTTTTCACTCGGAAGTTGAGTTGGACTTTTAAAAATGAAGGGCAAATACTTAAAATCAATTCATAAATTCAGAATATTATTAGTTTTTCATTTATATTGTCTTTCAACGATGTACTTTACTGCTGACTACGATCTATTTGGTAACGGTTAATGAATGATATATGAGATGACAGGATTATGATATGAAAACTTATTATTTATATGGGGCTTCTGATTATGGGAAGGAGTCGATCGTGGCCAGTTTTAAAGAACCATCCCAGTAGGAACCTGAACCACAGAGAGAAATCACGAAAAACCCCTGTCAGAATAGTCCACCATGGCTGGAATCGAACCCTGGTCTGCTGAATGACGGTGCAGTGTGCTAGCCCCTCGACCCCTCGTATCAGTAATATTAATGGTATTTCCTCTTCAGTACTCTAATGTAAGTTTGTGTTTGTACAATTACCAGCACGTATTCCAAAGTTAATTGACAAATATTAACATGGAATTGGATTACATTATTTTCTGCGAAGAAAATTAATATGGGTCACAATTTTATCAACAGTGAATAATTTTGATAAGGACATATTGTTTTTCAAATTCAAATTAATTCAGAGCTTTTTATCGATTTGACTTATATTTATAACAATAGAATATAAGTCATGATCGGCGGATGTAGACAAAATTGAATGTGGTAAAGTGTAGGCCTATAGGCAGATAGATATTGAAATTGCTGATACCATGCTATTTTAAACTGTGAAAATAAATATCCCCATTCTGTCCTATACAGGATCCGTATGAAATGCTAAGAGTTATTGTGAATAGTGAAACGTAAAATACGTGTAAAATGAGATATCAAAGAGAAATGTGTATTAAGAACAAACAAAATTAAAAAGTGAACCATCTGTCCTGAATCAAGATCATCAGTCACAATGCTGACAGACCACTGACGAATGAACTGCAATTCAATTTATCGATGACGGTACTACATAAAAGTTAGTGAATAGCTCATGAACCCAAATCATATACAAGTTACAAACATATGATTATACTTCAATTCATTGGTGACTGTTTATCACTTCAAACCCCAAAACTAACAAAATGTAAGTTGTATTGTGAAGTTGGCAACAAAAACAAGCAAAGCAATGGCTTTGCTTGTTTTCGTTGCCATGTTCTCTATGAATTGAACATTAACTCACACATTTTGTTGAATTTGAGTTAGCCATTCGTTATTTTCACCTTTCTATATGAACCTTCGGAAACTTTGATCCCCGGCAGGCAATAATGTAATACGCCTGCTACAACCACAAGGGCCACTGTATAATCTGCAAGATTGATCGCAAATTTTAATTTATGTATATTGTACTTCTTGGTTGATTTGTTTGCTTTTAGCAGCAATATTTCATCGGTGTACCGCTTTACAGATGCATGCTTTAGACTGTTACTTATTACAAAGTGCTAGTATCAACGTGTGAGTTAATGTATTTCTCTTATAGGATCGCAATAAAATCGTGAATAATATATACTTGCATGTTTCATTCAGTCTTACTTCCCTTCATTTTTAATATTCAAATTGTGTTAGATTCCGAACTCGCTTCAGGTCTTGATGTGTTGCATCATGTGAAACTGTGTGGCCAATTCAATTCTCTCTTTCAGGTTTAACTATAATATTCATCTAGGATAACCATTTATCTTAATTCAGTTGGCTGGAATAAATCAGACAATGACGAAGGATTAAATGTTTTTGTATTTTTTTTGTATAATTTTCTCGATTTAAATGTGATTTATGATTCGCAAAGAGAATAGTGAGCTCAGCCAACACATTCATCCTCTATCACTCAAAGAGAACCCCGCAAGCGAGTATTTATGTAAGTTATGGGGCGTAGTATTCATAAATAGCTGTTTGCTAATATTAAAATTACACTCGTTCATCTCGAGCAATATTGTTCGCTTTTGTTGTGTAATAAATCGCTATGAGCCAGAATAATATCTATTCTTGAACTATGATTATGATAAAGAATCTCTACAGAGAAGAGGTGCGAAAATATTGGAAGGAATTAGAAGATATTCAATTTTGAACCGAACAGATTGGCCATAAATGGCATAGAGACTTAACTTGATATGTATGTCGATAGGCACTATAGCTTCTTCTATACGAAATTAGTTTCTTGATGTGGCATTATGGCATATATAAGTAAAAGTGGTATACGCATCTATCTTCTACATCAGGAAAACTTCCAATATTTTGTGTCGATAGAAGACCAATATGTGATAAATATATGTTATATCGTTTCGAATCATTTTGACATGACTACAATTATTGTTGAATTATTTCTTCAGACGGATTCGGCCTACTTGATCACAAAAATGTCAACAATATATTTCACTGTCTTTCACCGCAACACTATCATTGAAAGATTGTATCTATTCTGATTGCATTTGCAGTAGCGGAGCAAAACTATTTGACCTAACCCTGTTTAATAAAAAATGTTTTTTTTTCTGTTCGCTCTTCACAGATCGAACAGAGTGAAATTACCTGATGAACTTGACATGCACATAACGTGTCATCACCGTACTAAATACTGTACAGGTTTGAGCAACCGATTGCACCAATCGGTTAGACCACTTGGGACGAAAATAATTTGGAAATTTGGAAAACCCTCGTGACCCAGAGGCGGAAATGTGGAAGAAATTCTTCGAATGGATTCGAATTTTCACGGAATTCATACACAAGAGTGATACACATAATTCCAAAGTTTTATATGAATCGTATGAATCGTTTTGACGATAGAAATAACATTTTTTGACATTAATTAAAGCTAGTAGGGAAGCTAAGCAAGCTATTGACATATGATTGACAGGTTAAACCAAATTGATCGTAATACAATTAAAATTATCGAACCGCGGCACATGCAGCGCAGTGGTAACGCGCTCGCTTCATGTGATCCGGGAGGCGAGGGGTTTTCGGACCCACTTCGATCCCCGCCGCAGGGTTCTTCACAGGGTTTTTTCGTGATTTCCCTCTGTAGTCTAGGCTGATGCCGGGATGGATCCCACAATATAGGCAACGGTCGCTTCCTTTCCACTATCCTTCCCATTATCCAAGAAACCATCATCTCATCATCCCATTCACTGAATTTGTTTACTGAACAATGTCAATAAAGTCCCTGAGAAATTCTTTTCGTACGTCTGAACATATAGTCAAATGGTACTTGAATTGAAACGAGAAATAAAAAGTAATGAAATAGCAAATAAAAGTGAATATATATTACGGGCTTGTATTGCTATAAGAAAAATGTTTATTAGTTTGAATACATTTTGGTCTTTGTAATCGGGAGGATACAACTTGATGACAAACCTTCGAGGGGAAAGTGACGTGAAGGTGGTAACAGAAATGCAGAGAAGTGGTCAAATCGTGAGAGGTAATACTCATAATAGTTGAGACGGCGTTGGAAAAAATGATACGAGTTCAGAATCGTATCAGTAGAGAATCTAATCAGTTGAGACGGCAATGAAATAACACAAGCCTGGAATAATGCGAGCTGAGAATCGTACTGGTTGAGATTCATGTCAGTTGAGACAACGATGAAATAACACAAGGCTGTAATAATGTGAGTTGAGAATCGTACTGGTTGAGATTCATGTCAGTTGAGACAACGATGAAATAACACAAGGCTGGAATAATGTGAGTTGAGAATCGTACTGGTTGAGATTCATGTCAGTTGAGACAACGATGAAATAACACAAGGCTGGAATAATGCGAGCTGAGAATCGTACTGGTTGAGATTCATATCAGTTGAGACAACGATGAAATAACACAAGGCTGGAATAATGCGAGCTGAGAATCGTACTGGTTGAGATTCATGTCAGTTGAGACAACGATGAAATAACACAAGGCTGGAATAATGCGAGCTGAGAATCGTACTGGTTGAGATTCATGTCAGTTGAGACAACGATGAAATAACACAAGGCTGGAATAATGCGAGCTGAGAATCGTACTGGTTGAGATTCATGTCAGTTGAGACAACGATGAAATAACACAAGCCTGTAATAATGTGAGTTGAGAATCGTACTGGTTGAGATTCATGTCAGTTGAGACAACGATGAAATAACACAAGGCTGGAATAATGTGAGTTGAGAATCGTACTGGTTGAGATTCATATCAGTTGAGACAACGGTGAAATAACACAAGGCTGGAATAATGCGAGCTGAGAATCGTACTGGTTGAGATTCATGTCAGTTGAGACAACGATGAAATAACACAAGCCTGTAATAATGTGAGTTGAGAATCGTACTGGTTGAGATTCATGTCAGTTGAGACAACGATGAAATAACACAAGCCTGTAATAATGTGAGTTGAGAATCGTACTGGTTGAGATTCATGTCAGTTGAGACAACGATGAAATAACACAAGGCTGGAATAATGCGAGCTGAGAATCGTACTGGTTGAGATTCATGTCAGTTGAGACAACGGTGAAATAACACAAGCCTGTAATAATGTGAGTTGAGAATCGTACTGGTTGAGATTCATGTCAGTTGAGACAACGATGAAATAACACAAGGCTGGAATAATGCGAGCTGAGAATCGTACTGGTTGAGATTCATATCAGTTGAGACAACGGTGAAATAACACAAGCCTGTAATAATGTGAGTTGAGAATCGTACTGGTTGAGATTCATGTCAGTTGATACAACGGTGAAAGAACACAAGCCTGATATAATGCAAGTCGAGAATAGTATACGTTGAGAATCGTTTCAGTAGCGACAAATGTTAGTTGAGAATCGTATCAGATCAGAATCGTACCATATCTGAGATACTACCTTCCTGCACTGCACTATCTCTTTTGCTTGATTTAATGCAGCAAGTATGAATCGAAATAATATCCTTTAGGTCCGGTATGTTGAAATAGATTTCTATACACCAAGGTTATCCCCTCTTCCTTCTTCGCCATAATACTTCCTCCCGTAGATCACCTCACATAGAGGTACTCGTATAGTGCCAATCGGGAGCAATCTGCCTCGTACGTGTACATGCGCTCACTCCATGGGTTCATTTAAATAAATAGTCAATAATATGATAATTATGAACAATGACAATGTGTTTGTTACCAGGTGTCACAATGAAGTTTGCGCTGTTGGAGGGCCTTATACAGTTCGATAGCAGATGCATATTGTTGAGAAATACCACTCTCGAGTGAAGAAAGGGGCGAGTACAGGGCGATGTACATAAGTGTGTCTGTGTAGGCATATTATCTGAGGAACGTGTCAGCAATGACAACTTCTTATTTGTGACTAGATGAAGAATACTTGATTCGGACACTGACAGATGGTTATTATTCTGTTCGTAAAGAATTCATTTCAGGAATTATAATAACCGTGAGCTAGAAGGCATGTCACATTCGCACTAATCAGACTAAAGTTTTATGTGGTGAAGTTTGATTATGTCTTGATATCTTTTACCACCATCAAGTCGTCTGAGACGAATAGGCCTATAGCGCTACGCTTGTCATTACTATGTGGCTTAGCACTTTATGTTTCGTACTTTGATGTTATAATCGATTAATGTTTCAAAACGCTTGACGTGATTCCATACAGTGGCAGGTATCTCATAAATATTCTTATCCCAATTCATTACTTAGCATTATCGCCAATGAATAATGCAAGTGTCGTGATCACATCAAGTAAAAACTTTCAAATAAGTATTAGTTGAGACAAAAACCGTGTACAAGTAGGTCACTTTTCTGCTTGTGAGTATATGAAAGTACGACACTTGCTGATATTTCTGTTTTTTAACTGCTTTAAATCTCTCATTTCTGATTCTATCGAATTGAGAAAAAACTCCAAGTGGAATTCAATTTGAATCTAAACAAAACACGAAATCAATTCTTCAGTTTTTCAAAATCATCACATGAAAATCACATGATATGAACTGAAATCGCATATGATCATTTGATCATCAATATAGTTGAATTGATGCTCCTGTTCTACATCGACGATGTTTCCATCTAATCCAATACAGGAAATTGTGAGTTCTCTCTGTCTTTCATCGCACGGCGGCGCCCTCAGCCGTGATCACAGCGCCCCAACGAAAGCATTTTGAGACTTGCAAGTTGACACAATACTTCTCTTCATTTAGAACAGAACTTTTATAAAGATTGAAGGTAAGTGTGCGTTCTCGGTGTTATCAAGGGGCGTCGTTGGCGCCCATTTGTGACACACTAATAATGATTATAATCTGTGAATAAAATTCCACTTCATGTTCATCACTGGATTGAGTAAATGTTCTTATTTGTATATTGTTCTTAATGATAGGTTAATTTGACTTTTATTTGCATGTGGAACAGTCATTTAGCAAAATTAGCCTCCTCACCACTCTTGAAGAATTCATGTAGGGTCTATTTCAGAAATAATGTGTAGTTCTCGAAACCTGTAGAATCGAATTGAAAAAATAACGAAAATTTCTTTGCAGGGCTTAATTCTCTCCCCCTTTGCATTCACCTTCACTATGCGTTTAGTTCTATACGCTTAGTTATAAGGACTCAAAAAAGAGTCCTTGCCCGGGGCGCTCAAATGACACAGAACGAACCTGCAGTTATAATAACTATGATTGGCAAATATCAGTTGGGCAATTTCAGTTCTATATGAGAAAATTAAATTTTTGCATTTTAATTTTATCTAAAGACGGTAACCATATTAAAATGGTATAATTTCGTAAAATTAACTGCGGGGTCAGAAGGGGGCTCTCCCCCTTGCCTTCCCCGAGTCTCACCTTCGCGGTACCGGGTCGTTACACAACTGCTCTTTTATAGCATTTTCTTTCCCTAACTGAAATCGCCCCCCCCCCCCCCCCCCCATGATATGGAACTGCCCACGACTGTATTGTAGTATTAGGCGTACCGTAACTCAGGCATATAGCTATCAGTCATTAATACTGATTGATCAAACTGTCAAATTTCAGACTGTCAACTTGAATTTATTGATAAAACGGTGACTTATTGCAGACAATTCTTTCGTCTGAGAGCTGTACAAATAATAAATATGAAGGATCAGCTCATAAAATGCATGCTGTATGAGTAGAATATGGCAATTAAATTATATTTTAGAACCTACCTAATCTCAATCTTGATGAAAAATTAGAAAATTAGAATCCATGCCGTGCGGCATTGCCCCTCTCATCGAATTTGTGTATAGTTGCAGGCTTCGTAGTCTGTATGACTTGCTCTAGACTTCGCAATAATAGGCCTATTATAATTATTTATGCACATTTTCATCAATGGTTTATGCATGACACCCTCTCAGAATTCGTAATATCGTAATATGACGTAATATCCTGCTACGCCACTGATAGTAGTTACCCATTGAATAAATCGGAATTCCCATAGGGCTACATTCATTGAAATCAGTACCTAATTTGGCTATTTATTATTCATATTTTACGTGACGAGACAAACGCACAAAAAAAGTACGAAAAGATGTAAGATAATGAATCACCTCTTTTCAAATGTAGGTAAACTCGATCATGATGATCATAATAATATATACTTACTGAATATTTAAAATTAAATACCAGATTGTATGAAATTATGTATAATTTTCACTTATAATTTAAAATGAAATATTGTTAATAGTAATTGCTTCTCGAGCATCAAATAACAAGTGCACCTTCGAACAGCTCAATTTTATGTGTAGGCCTATCTGTTAATATTCCATGATAAAGCCACTCCTATACGTAGACAGTAAACACATATTACATATAATAATTACTTTGAAACTGAGCGAACTTCAAGATACATTATATTGTGAAAAAAAACGATGAAAAGAAACTAGATCGGTAATGGTATCTTCATTTCAAGTCTTTTTATAGGCCTATAAGAGCTAATTGCTTGCTCTAAATACGCTGTGGCCGTCAAGGTCCATTAGAGTTGAAAAAAGAGTGAAGTAAAGTGAAATGGGGTGTTATAGGAGTACAATAATAGGAGGTATAGGAGGTAACCAAGAGTTCGAAATTCTGATAACGGTCAACCTTTGACCCATACTTGAAGGTGTAGAAATGAAAACCAAACGGGTTACAATGAATAACGTAAGGGAGTCGAATTCAAATCTTGCGGAAAAGCTGGACGTTGGAAGGAAAGAGTTATGATATTACACCTAAATGTTTCCAATAGAGTTTTTTGAATCTCTCCCTCGTATACGTATAATATTCAAACCTTTTCAATATACAATCATCCTTCAAGTCGAATTTGATTTTCTAGTCGAATATATATGTAAATATATATATAGGCCTATATATATATATATATATATATATATATATAGCCCATATATATATGGATGCGTGCAGCTGTGTGTTGTCATCTCGAGATAGAACCTATCATTTGTGTCCAGTATTTTCATCAAATACAACCGCTACATGCAGGTACAAGTAAAATAACTATTGCAAGTCTCAGGACTTGCTCGGTTCATGTTTTATGTGAGTGTATAATATCATGCTGGTCTTGTTCATCTCTACTTCCACTATGGAGTCACCGCGATATATCATATACAATCATCCAAGTTAGTATATGAGGGAACATTTAAAAGATGCTCGTGGAGAAGTGAAGGTATATATAAATATATATATATATATATATATATATATATATATATATATATATATAAATATATATATATATATATATATATATAATTTATATATTGGTTTTCAATTTGTATCATTTCTTTTTCGCCATTGCTCTATCATGATCCATTTACGCGTATAAACCTAGAAGCCATTAGTAAAACACGAATAAAATAGGCCTACCCTACCGATATTATCCAATGAAGTTATACGATGGTTTGTCAAATTGTTCGCATTTTAATATGAGTGGGGGAACGCGTGCAGTTGCCATCTATAGTTATATGTTAAGAGTCCATGGGAGTCTATTTAGCGGCATATAAGTGTTTTGGTGATAGCTGTTGAACGGTAGGAGATAACGAAATTCTGAAAAAAAGGAAACACAGATATTCTCAATATCGCATTAATCATATCTCAATAATCATCTTCGAAAATAAATACCAAAAGTCATTCGTCTTTCTTGATAAACTATATTTTAATGGCCTAGGAGATTTACTCACCCCAAAATACATTATACCGCTTCATAACAGCTTCCTCAGTAAATTAACAGAAATCATATTGAAACAGTTATGGGCAATGCTTCACTAATCCGTAATGAAATAATAACAGCATCATACATTCTCTCAGTTCTTGGATTTCAGGTGCTATTCAGGTACTAGAGTTTGGTCTTCTGGCGAACTTGAATTAGTTTCCAATAAATGTGTGATCAATGTTTGCTGATCATTTGTTCCATGGATGTCTCAACTCAATTGTGACTTTCGTCTGGAGTTGCTATTACTTTTCATAATTTCATATTGCATGAACACTGCTCGTAATTTTGTATAGGCCCCTACTGCACTGTTTATTGTTTACTCAAGCATCAATTGCACTTACTTTTCTTTCAGAATTATTATTTTGTTTTCTTCTTCTGATACTAGAATATAATAGATTTTTGGATTTATCTTTTTCAATTTTATCAATTTGCTCTATTGCCAACTTCTGATAAATAATCATTACAGTTATGTTGCCCGCACACAATAATTCGTTCTTATGCAGGCTTTATTATTTCATTTCCTTATTTTCTTACATGGCAGGTTTTTGGATATTTTCTAGATTACCTCATACATTATTTTTTTTACTATTATTATATTCTGTCATTATTATTGTTAACATATAATAATTCATGTATTGTCAAATCGAATTCAATAAGAATAAAAAACAATAATCAATTGAATTGAATATAGATGTCCATGCGCTTCTGTCGTATGCTTTCCTCTCATATAGTCGTCACGTACAACTGTATGAACATTCCATTCCCTAAATCGTCCATCACGTTAGAACTGGCCAGTTCCTTGTTTTAATTAAGCTAATGACACTTATCAAGGTAGTGGGAGGGGGACGTCGTGGTTCCTAAGCGTGCATACGTTCTATACGGTTCAGGAATTGGTGTGCTCTGCAAGGTTTCTATACCGTCGTGGGCAGATGTAGGCAATTATAAGCCTCATTCTAGTGAAAAGTCAATGACACAGTTTTCTGTTTAATTCGCTAGAAATGATTTAAAAATTAACTTCCGTGTAAAGATATATATATATATACATTTATATTGAAGGAATGATAAGAGAAACAAGAATAGAAAATATGTTTTAAAAAATCGTGATTTTGAATTGCACGATGAAGTTATACAAATGGTTGACTTCTGGAAAGTAATTAGGAGAGTATTTTAGGGAAGAATGATAATTTATTTCTGAGATGGTTTCATTACCAACACGATTGTAAAGTTTGGATTATAGGCATTTTTCTCACGTTCTCAATTTTGTAATCAATTGCTATAGGCATTAGGCCTATTCGTTGTGTAGATTTTGTTTGTTTGTTTTCATTCAATTATATATATATATATATATATATATATGTGAACGAAGATTTTCAGGGCCGCTGGTGGATGGTAACGATGTTTTTGCGGTAATTTGCCCTCTTGAGATGAGATGTGGGGGTTCCTGGACTGCGATCGAATTCGATCGCAGTCCAGCAGACCAGCTCAGCAAACCTGATAGACCGACTCCTGAAGATGGAAGTACAAGGACTTCCGAAACGTCGAGACCAAAGGTTCTTTTCAGAACCCCCACATCTCATCTCAAGAGGGCAAATTACCGCAAAAAACATCGTTACCATATATATATATATATATATATATATATATATATATATATATATAAATATATATATATACAGGGGCGTCGGAACGTTTTCAAAGTTGGGGGGGGGGGGGGGCAAGCTCAACAATTGCGACCCGTGGAGGAAGGAAGTATGGGGTGCCACATATTCAATAACATTTGGGTATTTTTCAGGACAGAAGGAAAAAATACTGGAAATACCACGATGGCGGGGGGGGGGGGGGGGGATCTCAGTTTGGTAAAGAAAATGCCATATAAGAACAGTTGTGCAAAAGCCAGTTAACGGGAAGCCTGCGACCCGCGGGGGGCAAGAGGGGAAGGAGCCCTTCTGGCCCCGCAGGGAATTTGTTTGAATTTCCCCCGTTTTTAACACGATTTAACGTGTTCCAGATAAGATTTAGATGTCAAAATTAATTGTTTTGAAGAACTAGAGGTGCCCAACTGATATTTGCCAATCATAGTTATTGTAACTGCAGGGTCGTTCTGGCTGATTTTAGCGCCACGGGCAAGGACTCAATTAGGAGCCCCAATCTGTATGCGCATAGTGAAAGCTGTGAATGCAAGTGAGGGAGGAATCAAGGCTTCAAGCCCCGCAGGGAGATTTTCGAAAATTTATATTTTTAAATACGACTCCACGGGTTTGGGAACCACACGAAATTTCTGGAATTCATGAATTCTTTAGTGTGGTAAGAGCTAGTTTTGCTGAATGGCTGATCCAAGAAAACAAAATGCTAAATTAATCTATATCATTCGATAACAATGCTGTTCGAATAATAACATTTACTCTACCCAATAATGCATGAGTAAAATAGAATATGATTTATGGGATATTATTATTATATTATTATTATATAGAATGTTACAAATGTGCGCCGATAGCGCCCCTTAAATTTGACTCCCCTGGCAGTCACGCTCTTTGCCCACCCCCAGAAACGACCCTTATTGAAAGTTCCCTTTCTCCATTTCACTTTATTGTCATTGTCACGACTGTTGGAATTTTGTAAATTTGCAAAATTTCTTTCTTTCTTTATTTCCTTCTCTTTCTTTTTTTTCTCTCTTTCCTTCTCTCTTCCTTCTTTTTTTCGTCTTTTCTATTTCTCGTCTTTTCAAATTGTGTCTTGCAGAACCTTTTTCTTCCCCCCCCCCCCCCCCCTTGCCCCCCTTGGTCAAACGTGGGGGGGGGGGGGGCATTCCACTCCCTGCCCCCCTCCCCCGGTTCCGACGCCAGTGTATATATAAATATATATATATATATATATATATGTATATATGTGTTATAGTCATGTCATGAAAGAAACGCCTTTATCTTCTATGACATGACTATAATATTACGAATTTCTCTATACATATTGGATCGTATCCCAGAAGTTAAATCATAACATTATTCCTCATCCCTATGGGAAGATAAAAAAGAGTACGCAACACGTGATGTAACGGCAATCGTTGATTACACCTCGAATGAATCTAAGCCCTCTATAGAGCTAGCCCAATGAAGTGTCGTCACTTAAAGTATAATCATGTCTTACTTGGGAGCTCAGTGGAAGAGAACCTGAGCGGCAACCAGAAGGTCTCAGGTTCGACTCCCAGTCGAGGCGTATCTTTTATGACTCGACTATAACATCACAAAATCTCGATATTGGATAGTATCCAAGAAGTTAAATTATGGTATATATATATATATATATATATATATATATATATATATATATATATATATATATATGTTATTTCTCAGGTTTTCGCGGACATATGTGATATTAACTTTGAATTCAGGATTGCACCGCTTACCGTTGGAAGATGGCAGTGTAGGCCGAATCCTACACTTTGTCACATTTTCAAAACGCTAACTGGCGTTAGCGTTTTGAACTCGTCCAAAACAGTTGTCTCCAGAAGATGGGTAGTGCAATCTACTCGAAACGTCGAGAAAATGTGACAAAGTGTAGGATTCGGCCTACACTGCCATCTTCCAACGGTAAGCGGTGCAATCCTGAATTCAAAGTTAATATATATATATATATATATATATATATATATATATATATATATATATATATATATTATATATACATATAGTCAATTGAGTATTTTTTCCTTCTTGAAATTCATACATATTTGCCACTAAATCATGGTTAGGTCTTTACTAGCTTCATGCATTTTAACAGCTACTAAAATATTCTGTGGGTACCGTCTCATTGTTGTTACCAATGCCAATCAGGCATTTGTTGTTAACGCTTAACGACCCTACCAACAGATAGGTTATATGGGGGTACGAATGAGCGGATGATAATGCACGATGAAGTGATGATAGGTGAAAGGACGTTTACAAAAACCTATGCGGGACTCGAACCCACGCCCAACGGTCACTTCAGTCTCTGAAGCGTGCCTCAGCTGACTGAGCTAAAGAGGCGGCATTATAAATAAATATAAATATATATATATATATATATATATACACATGGAGAGGGAGAGGGAGAGGGAGAGGGAGAGGGAGAGAGAGATATTTGTTGGTACGTGGTCATTGTCACGGTTCATTTTGTATACAAACTTTTGCAATATGGAGTTGGTAGATGGTAAAAAGAAATTCCACTGAAATATTCATGGCTTCGTAAAACTATAGTCAGATCGACATTCTATTCAAGTAGGACTATCTGGTCATAGTGCATCTCACAATTGCTAGTTATACAATTCCCGAGTGTTAAGATTGGTCCTCAAGATTTGAGCGAATAACAGTAGTTGAAATGAATCCACAATTTTCAATTCAGATTGAACAAGGTGTCTGTGCCTCTTTTATTACATTCAGTTTTCCTATTCGAAGTTGGAAGGTATCTATTTCATCTTGTTAACTTCGAGCTCATCAACTTCATTTCAATCTGATATTATAATTCTTGGAAAAAACTACTGTGTAATTTTTGGGAATACGTTGCATTGCATACTTCTATTTGTATGAATGTGATTATTTGTATTATTGGACAACATTTCCTCGAAAGAGCATGTCCTGGTAAATTCAGTCATTTACATTTTCTTTCATATTTATATGTCCCAGGCAGCATTGTCTTTAGAACACGTCAAAACAACTGTATGCATTTAAAAGACATCATGTGCGTTCTTCCATACTCTCTTGGTTATCAATTTTGTATTAACACAAATTTGTGTTTCGAAATCTATTCGATTCATTCAGTTTAAATTCACTGTACCGAGTTATCATTCTTCCTGTCATTTCATCAATAAAATCGAAATAAACATTTCCCCAAAACCATTTTATAGATGACTGTGCGAAAAATGATGATACTTCTCAAATCTTAGGCCCACCTTATATTTCTAATATCACAACATCATGGTGTATGATTGTTTTCATTCTGGCAAATCAGATGATTCCCGCTGTGATAGCAATGATCTGACGTATCTTGTTTGTAGCGGCCATCACCACAACACTCGGAAGAAATCACTGCTTGAAGTAACAATACTTTTACACTTTTTGAAGTGAATTTCAAAGAAGTAAAAGCTCTAGTACGATGTTCAACATTATCTGTAATATGGAGAATGTTCTGTTTATTCATTTATTTCGTTTCGATTCTTGAATATCGAATTTGAAAGTGAATACTATCATTATTATGTTATTTGACAATCTATAAATAGAGAGATGAACAATACTCGCGATTTCAATCGATTGTGGCTGTATCATGTCACCACAAAATATGATCGAAATTTGCTAATACCTGGACGCTTGAATCTGCATTTTGGATTCTCTACATTATTCTGGTGTATGTGAGATAGAAATCAATGTACTAAAAGCAATCTTCTTCTTTGACTTCAGCCATCAGGCGTACGGCAATTAATTCCACCAGGATGACTATTTTTGAAAATGTTGTGAATGTTTATTATGAACCGACATTATTCCAGTAGGTACTTCTCGCCAAGTTGTGAGACAGTTTCACAAAAATAAGTTCATCCGGGAAGCCACTATTGTTTATGATCGAAAAACATGCATCCCGCGTTACATATATATAAAATTTGATCATTTCTTGAGATATTTCACCGTGTGTGGTATTGATGTGTTCGTAAAACAAGTGCCTTTGGACTGAATTAAAAATAAACAGTTCAACCTCATGCGCTACGCATGGAAAATGGAAAGTCACGCAATTTTTTGTTGTAAATCAAGGTAAGAGAAACTATTTATTGTTTTGAAACGGTTTGAAACGGTATGATGATGAAATTTAGTTCATCTGACAAAGGAAGTTTCCTTAACTAATGTGTTCATTGTCATCTTCTTGCTGATCATATCCACTGTATTTTGTATTAAACGGTTTAATACTTTTCAACTAGTCTCTTCAGAATTTTCTTTGAATTTTCCACTTTTTTTTTCATCCTGAATTATATATACTATTTCAACATTGATACATCGATGAATAACAGAAAATTTGAACAGGTTCGATCAGCTTCAACTTTCGTCAGCTTCAGTTTCGTCTGGGTCAATTGAATCGTCGATAAGAGAAGGTCCAAACAGAGCGTCAAAATTATATACATCATCACCTTTAGCATTTCCATTCTATGTACCGCCTTTGTCGGTTGAGTTTCTCAGATGCTTCCAGCCGAATACCATGCAACCCTTCGCTGCCTCTATTGGCCTAGTGCCACTATAAAGTCCAATATGAATATAAAATACGTCTGCATCTAAATTCTACTCCAAGTAGTGCTTTGTAGAGATTTTGTCGGGTTCTGTTCTGTTTTTCTAGAGCAGAGCAGATTTTATTTTATTTCTGAGGATGGATGGTGTGATCCACCCAAAGCGTCAAGGGAGTTGGACAACGTATGGGGAGTGGGGTCTCCACGGTCCGCGAAAACTTGAAATTAATCACATAAATATATATATATATATATATATATATATATATATATATATATATATATGTGTATGTGTGTGTGTCTGTGCATCTTGGAGAATTTATAATTTTATCATCAGGGAGATTAATATCTCTGGAGATCATAGTCAGTACACATTATTGCACATCTTACGAACTAAAAATAAAGTGGCATAATAATCGAATTCACAAAATTCTTCTATCGCTTGATAATTAGTTAATTCATCAACCAGTTAAGGAGGTCACTATACATAATTATCGGTTCTTGAACAGTTTGTATAGCGTTTTCCCAGTTTCCCAGTTATCTGCGAGTGCATCTATGTTTATTATTCTGTTTCAAAGTTCCCAATTATTATTTTCTACATGGTTATTATTATCGATTATAATATGTATAAGACCAATTATTGAAAGTGATATCTATTTTTCTAGAGGAGAGAAATACACTCATGTACATTTTCAAGGAGAAACTGATAACATCTTATCAACAAGAAGGAACTGTTCTCTCATTGGTTGTTATTATTGATACGGTTCCACAATTTGCCGCAACAATACTGATTGAATGTGCGATTATATATAGCTATACATGAGAAGTTTATTTTGCCTACACATTTCAGGAACGCAATATTGAAATAATGAACTTGACTTGGCCCCATTATGTAATGCTTGTCGTCACTGTGCTTATTATATGCTAACACTCTTATTCAACAGCCTGTTAAAACTCATCAGAGCAACTGAGATATATAATAATCAAAGATCATGTAATTTGTCTTGATACTTGGTTTATTAATTAGTTTAGAGAGTGAAAGTTTTCTGTTTTTATTTCGTTATGTGTGGGTCAGAGAGGTGGATTATTGTTGATAACCTGTTAATCGCTCGAGTTAATCGTATAACTAAGAGGAACCGTTTTAATTGGTTTTGTTTCGACTTCGAGGCGATATGTGATTACGTGATGATACTCAAAATTATAATCCAATACGTATACTTGCTAACATATATTGTATTGGCGATCAGAGTATCTTTAATAATCAATACATCAAAGAGCAGAGCGAATGCAGACTCCGAGTGGGCGATGTTTCGTCCTTTTTTGTAGGGCCTATATATATATATATATATATATATATATATATATATATATATATATATATATATATATATACATATATATATTTCATATACATTCATGTATGGATGAATTACTAGACAAATAATTCTGGGCACTGCAGTCTAGAATGAAATATTTTCAAATTATTGAAATGTTATTCAAAAATGTAGTTGAATGTTCATTATTTTTTTACAATTGAGATCGAATAAAATGATAGATAGTTGAGAGTTTTGAGGTTGGTTAAAAAAACTAAAAGTTCACCCGCAACTGGACAAGAATCTTGATACAATAATCTACAGAATCACATACGAAATTGGATAGGCGTATAGCTTAAGAAACCATGGGAGTCGATTCAGCGGAATTTCAGTTTTATGGTGATAACTTTTGAACGGTATGAGATATCGAAATTCTAACAGATAGGATACACAGATATTTTCAATGCCATAAAGATGGTGTATATAATAGCTATGTATCTCATATCGCCCAATTGTCACGCGTATAGGCCTATGGTTAAAATGTGTATTTTTAAGCCTATTTGAAATAAATAGTTATTACTCACACCACCTTGAAGGTATCATGAGTATCTGTTAGTATCCGTTAGTATGAGTACCCAGGTCGGGTACTGGTAATACTTTACCCGGATACTCGGGTCGGGTACTGGTAATACATTACCCGGATACTGGGGACGGGTGGTAAAACATTACCCGGGTCTACCCGTAAAGTGGGGATTAAGGCGTGTTACTGAACGACAGCCTTTGGAGCAGACTGTATGTCGCATAATTGTATACTTACCTATGTACAGTAAGGACATGCCTGAAATTATCACTGCCCACAAATAATAATCCCATATCGCACTAGCGGTTGAACTAAATAGGTGGTGGTCTCTTGTCTGCAGATATGAAGACTTTTTGTCAAATGACTAATATATATATATATATAGGGGCTAGCTGATTGACAGGCAATAAGGTGATGCATTTTTTCTTCAAAGTCCTCTGACAGATTCCCAAAAATTGCATATGGAGGCTCGTGGGATGTATATGTGGGATGTATAACATCCCACATTTGTATGTGATTTTTCAAATATGTATTTGGCCTACAGTGTTTTTTCCGACTCAATTCTGATATTTATCATCCGTCCATAAAATATACTCAATTTTATAGTCATTTATATTATGGGCAGAATATTCTAGTTGACTTTTATAACTTGATGAGAGTATATGTTATTCTCGGATATGTTGCTGATGCTGTCAAAAGCCTTGCCCAATACCTCGGTAATTCTGGTGTTTGAGATGACAATTAGCTGAGGTCAAATGATAGGCCTAATTGACAGGAGAAGAAGCGTTCGGAAAAATATCTTTCATATTTTCTGGTTGACTGAGTATCCTATTGATTGCGTTCTACAGGACGAGTGAGGAGTGGAGGCGGGGGGTGGAGAGGGGTAGGGCATCTAAGCTCGTCACGATCAAAATTATATGTCGCTTAAAATGACAAGTAAAAACCATGATCTCTTATCTCACCGTGCTGTCAAACCTAGAATATGATTGGAATCCAGGGCAATATAATTATGATAGGTCATAACTTCAGGTCCCAGGAGCCACTATTGCAATAACGTATAGGCAGCACTGGTCACGACTCAAGAATATTTATATGCTCAAATCTCTTACTAAAAAGTATTGAAAAATATGTCTATTCTCTATCGATAAACTCAAGGACATTTGAGCTCATATGATATCAAATGGATGTATAATAAATATCATGTAGGCTATTAATAATATACAAAAAGTTCCGTACTTTCTGAGATTCGTGAAAAGGCGGAAGTGTTTTTCGACAAATTCAAGTGAGGATTACTATAGTTGACCAGAACAACAGGTGACTAATACCGTTTGAAAGAAAATTTGATGAGTGGAGGGAAGAGGAGGGGGGGGGGGCAGAAATTTCTCCCCTTTAAATGGTTGTTATATGAATTTTCCTCTCTCAAACTGTGAATTTTGACAGTATAAATATTCTCGATTTCAATTTTGTGTTCCACCGATGTGTGGTGTAAGATCCTGATTCCAATTTTTTCGAACCCTCCCCCTTTTTCATCACTTTTTTTTGACTAGATCCTAGCGATGATTATATCCACAAACACATGTACATCTAAAATAATGTTCATTATTTCTAGTTTAATTGACTTGTGGAAAATATTGAAAAATTGCAACAATAAACCTCTATATTTCACACCACGAAAACCTCTATATTTTTCGAGAAAACCAAAACCCCCATCTGGCTGTGTGCACTTTGGGGTGCCTACCCCTTTTCTCCACTCCAATATGGATGTCATGACCACGCGTTATTTCACGAGCGGATCGCCGGCCACCCAACGGATTCGTTCGGGAGGGTTCGGCTACTTGGTTGTTCAGATCGCTTCTCGCTTTCAGAACGAAGAATTGGTTGGGGGGCAGATGAATGCTATGGTTAGGGTTAGGTGCGTTAGGTTTAGTCTTCTTGAATGTTTACTCCGTAAATTCTGCTCTGGTTCAGTTTGAGAAGGTTCACACTGCATCTTCTTCAAAGAATAAAACACACTCTACTGTTTATTTCTCAATAATTGGAGCGAATGTAGCTCTCAACCAAACGAAGCGAGTAGTGGCGGGTAACGTACGTAGTGGGGATAAATATACAACTACCCTCTCTCTGATGGGGGTTTACCTTGAGTTGGTTGGACAGTTTTAAAGTGGGAGGTAACTTTATTTTGGTCGAGACCGGACGACCTAAGAATCGGACGAGTTGAGACGACTGTACTGAGGGCTTAGCTAACCGCTAGGTAGATGAGTCGAGGTGAGATTCGGTCGAGTTGGGAATCGGACGAGTTTAGAATCGTTCGAGATGAGACGATAGTACTGTGGCTGTGACTGACTGCCAGTTAAGCGAGGAGAGTTGGGATTCGATCGAGTGTAGATTCGGTCAAGTTGAGACATCGGAAGAGTTGAGATTCAGATAAGTTGAAATTTGGTTGAGTTGAGACGAAATCGAGTAGAGATTCGGCCGAGTTGAGAATCATACGAATTAGGACGCTCCCGCGCACTGAGCTGGTGTGCTTCGTTCAGTTAGGCCTACAGATAAATGAAGCTCCAGTGCAAGATAGCAGGCGCCAAAAACAAGTTACAGGCGGACCCTATGTTACGTATGTTTACAATTTGTTGATGGTTAATTTTTTGTCGAAGAAGAAGAAAAAAATATTATTGAATAAGGGATGTTATTATTCTCGAGATAGTTGATACAGACAAATACTTCTCCATGATTTTACCGAAATAACTTGGGCATTAATGTCGATGTTCGAGAAGGTTTATCCTGACAAAAGCCTAGCTCGGTTCTTACCTAGGCCTGAAACATCTGATAATACTTGCTGACATATGCAAGAATATAATATTCAATATCTCTTCCTCCATCAACGCATATGCTTGCATTTCCAACATTCATGTCTAGGAACCGTTAAAATCTGCAATTTCTTGTTTGTTTGTACCTCAACATTTAGATAGGCCTATCATTTCCTGCACAAAACCCTGATATGACGCCCGTTCTTTTTGCACCAGCAACACTCTATAGTTAGGTTGGTGCAAGACAAACAAACATACCTAGTGTATCACAAATTAAACAATTGAGTAATAATAGGATTACAAATATATAATAAAATCGAGGTGTCCATATGATACTATTGGCAAGCTTTTCAACCAACATTATTATCGTCACGGCTTTGGTGTCCTAACCTCGACTTAGTAACCCTTTGAACTGGTGGCTATGATTAGTGTGTTAGTAGTTGTAACAACTGGGTGGTCGCCTCAGGGCACCAGTAGTCACCCAGCCGACAACTTGGTAGTCGTGCGAGAGCCTATATGTGCTAGCTTGTTTGTACTTGCCAACTTGATTTGGCTGCATTGGACACTGGGTCAAACGGGTCAAACGTTACGAATTATTATCGTATTTATAGAACACGTTATTACTGTTATTACATAAACATTACATTTCTTTATATTGAATACTTGAATGTTGAATAAGTGTTTTTCTTCATAGTTGAAAGAAAGAGGTACGATAGGAGAAAATGAGAAGCAAGTACATGGTCGTTTTGGGATTAGGCCTACACTGTTTTTATTATAGCGTGTAAAACGTCGCTCTATTGAAAACCCGATCAATTACATATTCTTTTATCTAATCAAATGGTTTAGGTTAGGTTAGATAAAACTGAAATATATTTTCAAAGCTCTTTTCTGATGGTTACCATTGTCACCGATCTTATTCAAGATCAACCAAACTTTCATGATTCGCTTCCCAATGGCAGATTTAAAGTTTTGAACAAAATGAACCTGAGAAATAAGAGTAGAAATATTGGTATGCATGGGTAATGCCGAAAGAAGCCGACTTTTCCGGTTTGTGCGTAGTACTAGCGTAAAGGAAAGATATACTACCAAGACTCTCATGACTGAACGAGGATAAATCCTTGTGTAAATAAATATTATCTTCGTGCATTTCCCTCGCCTACGTCTGTAATTAGTACCTGAAACGGCCCTGGTCACTGCTGGGCAGCATATATATATATATATATATATATATATATATCATTTTTGAAATCTATAAAATACTTTCATAACTGTCGAAACTCGAAACTTGCACAAATCACTGCCATGATCTAGGGAATAAAATATCAATGATTTCGTAATTACAGCACAAAACGTTATACCCATTAAAATGGTGTGGATTAAAACAAATCAATTCTGCATTGACAGACATGTTAACATTTCTTTGTAAGAACAGCATTAAGTGGTTTGTTTCATCTCGGAAAATACCCGTTTTTATCGCCTAATAATATAATAATATGTCGCAAACTATATAATTAGGATTGTGTTACGCCCCCGTATTTTGACCTACATAACTAGTGAGCTTTGCGTTGTCCCTTATGTAACACTCATTGATTGTTACTTCCATTGTATGAATAACGTACTGAGATGTAATGCAATAAATATGTTGCTTGCACCATTTGACAAGTATATACGGTATAGGCTATAAATATATATATATATATATATATATATATATATATATATATATATATATATATATATATATATATATATATAATATACATATATATATAATATATATATATATATATATATATATATATATATATATATATATATATATATATATATATATATATATATGCACTTTTGAAAATCTATGTAGCCTGTATATCAAATCACATCCATCGACGTGGAATGATACATATAGCTTGTAACGTTGTACGGAATCGTAAGTACGGTCTATAATTCACATGATTATAAACTATGACCTATAAATAATTAACTATAATATAATGCTATAACTTGGCTTATATATTGTTATATCGTGGATAAATATGTTTATTGAAAGTGCGTATCGTATTGTGATTATATAGGCCTACTGTCTACAGTATAACTATACATAAAATGATACCATTCTTAAAATATAGTATAGGTGGCATATACATCATATTTCTTATAAGATTTCCTGAGGGGACTATCGCGCATGGTCATCGAATAGGAATACCTCAAAAACTATCACGACAGCGCATTTTCACGAGGGGTTAACAACTCCTGAAATCCGGTGTACACTTGCCGTAGATTCCCATTGAAATCCGGAATCCCTATGAAGTTTCTTGAAATCCTGATGAAATCCCTATGAAATCTTCTGAAATCCCTGAAATCTTGAAATCAGGTGTACTCCATTTTTGCGAGTTGTAAACCCCACGCATTTTCAGCTGTAATTTCTTTCACATACGTACCATAAGTCTAAATGCCTCGACAGTTTTCTACCAGAAAGTTGTTACTTATTTGAAGGTGGCTTAATTGTGATGAGATTATTGCATCATTGAGTCTTATATATGTTTTTGATGCTTCATGAAGTCATAAAGTCAATATTCATAGAAAATTCTGCAGAAGTCAAGTCTGAGAGTAAAACTTCAGATATCAGCAATGAAAATACCTCCGTCGTTGACATGTCAACAATGTATGCATAAAATAGACTGTGGGGATTCTCTAATAATTAAATTACCTCCACGCACATCCTTCAACGTGATCATTTAGTTTTTTTCTTCAAAGAAATCATTAATCATTCCTTAAATACAGAACAAATTATGCAAGCCCAAATCCTTTGAAGTGTAGGCTAGATTCTGACTCTATCAATCATGCACGCATAATACCATCAGTAATACTAGTAAGCAGATCCGGTATTTCCTCTACGGTCGTGCGTGTGGGTTTAGACCAGACAATGTACGTAAATTCAAGTTCCTGTACTAATTATTGGTTGATTGACTTTTAGTGTTATTGGTGGAGGCACGTGTCTTCGAGGTCTGGGTGGGTGGTACAGGATGGAAGTTCCGGTATCGGACTGCATGGCTGCCCGTGTTGTCATTATACTGCATGGCTAGGACAGCCACTCCGCAAATGGCAATGGAGAGGAGAGGGGAGGACACTTTATCGTCCATGGCCTTCCTTCGATCTGTAATAGCCATGCTTACCCCCACTAACATTTCATTTGAACGTAAATCATAAATACATATTTTTTTTGGGAGAGATCAGTGATAAACGATAAATCCCCCATGGTGATGGCGTTCTTAATATGTGGATTTGATTATATCTATACTTGGATTGGAGTGAAAAATCGCCGACATTTTACAGGTATAGAACTATATCCGGTACGAGTGTTTTCAAGCTGTTTTGCTCTTGATGATCAGGAGAATTGTAAATCTCAGCTATAGGCTCATTTGGCTTAGGCAAGTAAGTTGCAAGGCAAGTATTGAACTTTCAATTTTTCATTTTACAGACACTTTTATTCTCTCCCAGAAACACATAATGAACAAAAGACAGATCTTAAAAAAAAAAGAGAGAAGCCCGCATGAGTGTAGTGAGAGCTCTTGTGTGCGGGATACCTCGAAAAACAAGCGTTTGACGGTGTGTTTCCACACTACACAAATAACACAAATCAACACAAATCAACACTAATGAACGGAATAATACTAAGCCCTGTAATGTGCAGTATTGAATGGTATTAATTTCTCGGGAAATTTGAATCTAGAATACGAATAAAGTGTAAACCCGAAGAAAGAAACGAAAGAAATATTGAAATGACCAAAAAAAACCCAAATAACCGGCTTATGTAGGCCTATCTGCAATCCACCCCTAGTGTTCAACTTTGAGCGCTGGTTTTGCTTTCGAACCTCTCACGATGCAGTATAGGTGCTCGGTTGAACTAAAAACGATTTGTCCACAGGCACCAATAATACTATCACGTGTTAATAGATAGTAAATGGCAAAAACTATTGGATTTTAAGTTTTATTATTATATTTTTCACTGAGCTCTCTTTACACCGAATGAACCTACACCGAAAAAAACCACACCGAAAAAAACCACACCGAAAAAAACGAGCACCGAAAAAACTTGGAAAAAAATTAGAATCAGGAGATATACACCGAAAAAAACGAACACCGAAAAGAACGATATTTTCAGACATGATAGTATTTTCTTTGTATTGGACGGGAATATTCCCCGACTATTTAAATCTATGAACATAAAATGACTTTTTCTGTGTACGATTTTTTCGGTGTACGTTATTTTCGGTGTACGTTATTTTCGTTGTATCGCCGCAGTCACTTATTTTTTCTCCAAGTTTTTTCGGTGTACGTTTTTTTCAGTGTACGTTTTTTTTCAGTGTACGTTATTCTCAGTGTATGTTATTTTCGGTGTAAGTTTTTTCGGTGTACGTTTTTTCTCGGTTTATCGGCGCATCCCCTGCGCTGCCATGTTGATTACATCAAGTATTCAAGTGAATACTTCAAGTAACGTATTCAAATATGAAGTACAAGTTTAAAGTCAAAATTATACCTTGATTTTCCTTAGAACTATTTCGATATATTTTCGACGACCCAAGAATCTTGGAGCATGATGAATTAGCCGATAAGTTCACGTATAAGTATGCATAATACCATCAACAGACTTGGTTGTCACACTTTTACTAACGGCTAAATTATTTATCTGCAATACTATAGGGTTTGATCCCCACCGTCCACCATACTTGGCTGTCCACATGCAGTCACTCCGTGAATCAAGAGTCGAAGTCCCTAATAAAAGTTTATTGCTGCGGAACAATGCGTGTGCAATTATTAATGTGTAAATACAAATGTTAACAATCTAACTTCGTGTACTTATCAATAACACAATATGTATTTAAGATTAGCTTTTCCATCTTCACTTTGATTGCGTTCAAGTTGCACGATCCAAGCGCTGCATCTTGCCCTGCCCTTACCGTCTTGTACGTGACCAGAGTCGAGTCATGGTCAGAGCGACACAGACATTGTCTCTTCGAGCTCGTCACTCAACTTCGACGTGTCAATCGCATTTGATTGATGCCTCCTAGTGACAGTAGGAAGAAGTGCATGCAGCACGCAGCGCTGATGCGCGATCGCAGCACGATGGGAAAAAACGAAACCTTATGCCTGTGGAGAAAATGTCAAACTGTGGGAAACATCTCGCCAATCGGAGCAATCCAAACTGGAGAACAATTATTTATCTCTATAAAATGTGATTCATTTTTTTATAACTATGAAGTATATTTGCCATTTTGTAAAAGGGTATACAACGAGAAACGACAATTATTTATGGTAAGAATGGTTGGTTTGCTCGTTTGCTGCATATTTTGCTGTATTTTGAAGTGAGTCTCAGGACGAGTCGGTATGAAAATATTTAGTAATCCACGCAAAAAAGTCAAAACTCATATACAGTTAGTCGTCGTAGGAATCGGGGTATTCACTGGATGCTAATTACATAGAGCGAACGGTTTTTGATAGATATCTTTTAACGAGATTGACACTTCTGTATGCGAATTTTACTTCCATTTTGAGAGTTGATGCTCATTCAGAAGAATTAATGTAGTATTGAGTTATTCATATTATGCACAATCGAATCTGTATACATCTATTCTTTATTTACCTAATTGTATTCAACTGATTTTAAAACAAAATTACTCTATATTATACAGTCTATATTACTATATTACTCTATATTATATATATATTATTATAGAGTAAAAAATTACTCTATAACAGTGATCCAAACCACTTTTATTCAGGGTTGTACATTTCTGTTGAGTTTGTAATTTGAATACATCAGTGAAACAGTAAGGAGCGAACAACAAAATTCACACTTGAAGAGTCAATTGGAGTCGATTTAGTGAAATTTCATTTTTTTGGGTATAACTTACGAACTGTGTGAGATATCAAAATTCTAATATGGAGGAAACACAAATATTTGCAATACCTTCAAGGAGGTATAACTTATAGCTAATCAACTCATATCGTATGATTGTTAGCGTAAACAGCTGAGAGAAACATTTTTCAGCCGTATACGCTTGACGTTATGTGACATGGGTTATATAACTATAACATTTACCATCTTGGAGCCATTGTAAATATCTGTGTTTCCTCTGTACTACAATTTTGATATCTCATACCATTCGAAAATTATCACCAAAAAACTGATATATCGCTAAATCGACTCCCATGGACCCTTAAGTAGCCTTCATTATGATTTTTATTTTGTTTGCCTGAACTTTTACAGCTGTACATGTGGAGTAAAGTAAAATTACAACCGTTAGAAACCATGGTTAACACATAACTTATTTAACCAAAATGGAAGCGCTCAATGAAAATTTCCCATAAACTTTAAGCGTCTACGATGTATTTGATTTTTTCCCACTCTTTTATTGACAATGTTGACAGAATACTAGTCCGGTTTTACACGGCTCGCCATTACTGCGGCATTAGAATTGATATGATCAGTGCTGGCCGATGCTGTCGTCGGCTTGCTTTGATGTAGTTTGACATCACGTCCGTGAAGATATGATAACAGTTTACTTGAAATCAACTTACAGCTGAATCAATGCAATTAGATGGTATCGTTTTACTCATTAAGTTTCATCTGCAGATAGTAAAATCTATAGTAATTCCTAATAATTTAGTCCAAGACGAGTTTTTTTCAGCTTGATATATTCAAAATGTGTACACTGGAAGTTTTTCCAAATACTTGATAATTTCAAAATGTGTTCATCAGTTATTTTCATTGTTGGATGAAATTTATTCATAAATCGAATCTACAAGTATTATAAGTGTGAATTATGTGAATATAACTCCCAAATACCTTAGAAGTGTTTTGGAGAGTTATTTCAGAGTTTTATCATCAACTCAATTAACTCTCGCTCATTCACTCTGGAAGAAAAACTCTCACTCATTGTCGACGTAAGAACTCTCATCCTATTCAGAGTGAGTTGGAGACTTGATTCAAAGTTAGAAAAACTGTTGATAAACTAGCATTCATTGACTCTGAAACCAAACATTATAGAAATTATAATCTCAATTATGTAAATTCATACATTTTCATTAATTCAGCTAGCTGTCGATCATGTCCGCTTCCTCGCCATCTCGCTGTTCTTGTTTTCATCCCTGCGCGAGTCGAGACGAAGTATTTTCATCTTGGGATCCACCACCTCAGCCAAAGCAATCTCTTGCCTTAAGTAGTTTCGGAAGCGTATTTTATGATTGTGTTTCATTGGACTGAAATTGATAGAATCCGAGTGATAAATGCGTATTTAAAGGGACTTGATGGTGTAGTTTAATTTAAAAAAGCAACAACCCAGATTAACATACTGTGTACACATCCAAGTGGGACACAGGCTATCAGAATTAAACACAATATATTGGTAACTTGCTATCAAAACTGTATAGACAGGCAAGTTATAACAACATTCAAAAATGAATGTCAATATTAATTTGTATATGTTGAATTTTAATTCAAATTTGATTATTATATGGAGCCAATGCTTGTTTTGATGCAAATTCGAATGCAAATGGCACTGGCAGTTAACCCAGTTGCACTGGCAGTCAACCCGTTTCGGAACTCGGATTTCAGATGAAAGAATTGCAATTTGCTGACCCATTTCCTCTATTTTGGTCTGAAGACTTTCAGGCAGCAAATATTTAGTTGTAGTTGTAGTGTTTTCGCTGATTCGATCGGCTATCAGTGCCGTTGCATCGAGATCAGAAGTGCTTGATGCAGCCAGTATGTCCTGCATCCGCAATGGCCAGCGACTGAGCCATAATATACGTAACATGTCATCGTTGACCACTCTCCCGGACTGCGTAAATCGAGGAGGAATTGCGATAGCGTTCGATCTCCCATCTACTCTGATTGCAACAACTGTTTGATATGGGACTCAGCTGATGGCACAAAACGCCGTATCAACTCTGACTTCAAACGCATGTATTTATCGGTAGCCGGGGGATTCAGAATGATATCTCGTACCACGACGGCATACCTTTGTTCAAGTGCTCCCATCACCGCATGGAATTTGGAAACATCTCGAGAAACCGCAGCCAATGAAAATTGACTCTCCAACTGGGCGAAACAGCACCGGATCGTCGGTCCAAATCGGTGGACTTTTCATGCTGGTATGGTTCAAACGAACCGACTGCGATGAAACATTGTCATGAATTTCCATAGTGAAAAAGAAAACACTGGATCACCAATAACCGAGAAGGTCCAACTGCGGAAGCACAACGAAGAAAAAAAAATCGTTGAAATCGTTAGATAGTGTCAACTTGATTACGCTGTTTGTATATTCACGACAGTGTGTATAGTTAGATCACGTCGGGGTCACCACTTTGGGAAGCAATCAGCAATTCATAGAACACAGAGTAAGAAATACCATTCAGAGTGAACGTAAAAGAAGAACAACCTACTTGTATCGCAGTCCGGAAGGGAATCAATCAAATATCTAAAAAAAAACAATTAGGATCAAAAACAACACTCAACAATACGCTTGTATCTCTCGATCCACTAGATCTTCTCTGATCCAAGATAGATCTGATCTGCAGATCCAGGGTTGTAAATTGCGTCGCTACAAGATGAAGGTTTCTTATGTAATGTGACGGATAGTGAGGAGGAAGCGGTCGTGGCTATTGAACAAACCATCTTAGCATTAGCCTGGACTATACAGAGGGACACCACGAAAAACCCATGTAAAGATGGACGATGGCGTAGATCGAACCATATCGGATTTTCACTCAACCTACCGGATCACATGAACCAGTTTTGAAGGTATTGAAAATATCAGTGTCTCCTCTGTTTGGGATTTTTAATATCTCACATCGTTCCAAAGTTATCACCAAAACACTGATATGTCGACTCCGACGCACCTTTAATGCGAACGTTTGCACTCTGTAGAGTAGGCCTACATTGCATCTTATTACCTTGGGTCATTTTGTTTCTATTCTGTTTCAATTCTCTTATCTAAAAAAATATAGTTCTAAGATTAAATAAATGAATACATAAATACGTGCATGATTACCAATAATTAACCGCAAGTCGATTCTTGACTCACAAGAAGGATGGCGACTTGATGAGTCTCCAACAAAAAAGGGCTGGTGCGTGATTCTCTAACAAGAATTTCCCCCTGTCAACAACTTGTGGTGATGGTGGTTCCTTTTTTTTTGGAATAGAGGGATGCTCAAATCTAACGACCAATATGTGGCATAAGTAAGAGTGATTCCGTCCGAAGCAACGAACGGATCAGCTGCAGACACTGCTGCGAGATTGGAACCCTCCCTCTCGTCTTGGGTTTCTCTGACGAGGAAAATCGTCTTGTTAATCTGCGACGCCATAAGATTGTGTCAATGATTGCCCAAGCCATGCAAACAAAGCCTGAGGTAGGCCTATAAGAAGAAGTGCCTTTTCTTGCTCATAATGGAAGCAAAGTGAGAGTAGATCCATCGACCGGAAACAGAAAAACGGCTACATCCTTGATCGTACGGTGCGGTTCGGAAAGTGAGTAAGGAAAACCGAAATATCTATGAGCCGACTATCATACTTCAGGCAAATGTATAATCTGCAAGATATAGAAGTTAATGTCCAATTTGTTGGCTCCCGTGAATTAATGTAATTAATTTAGATAATTCCTTGAAATGTCATGTTATTGTTAATGTGTCAGTTCTGGAAGTATCAAATACCAAGTACACATATGCTAAAGAATCATCTTCATCATCAACTTTTCACTAATAGACTCACAATTAGTTTTATATTCAGAATTATATTATTTGTTAATTGTTTCGTTTCGTTCGTTACCGATTATTGTTACTCATATTAACTCTTCCGCTCTTTTTTGTTACTTATTTCACGGGGATCCGTTTATGTTCTCATGTATTTATTTAATGATCAAACAATCAAACCCTATCCCTCAACTCTCTCTCTCTCTCTCTCTCTCTCTCTCTCTCTCTCTCTCTCTCTCTCTCTATATATATATATATATATATATATATATATATATATATATATATATATATATATATATAACATCCTACTATTCAAAATATACAATAAACTATAAACAGTACAAACTGTGCTCTTGAATGTTGAATAGTCTCTCGATCGCGAAATGCAAGTTGCAACTTTTTTTGCAGTATATTATTTGTTGTCTATAAAGGCAAAGTCGATCTCGAGTTTCTTCACGTAAATACGAAGCGAGGTCATGTTACTCACGCTTATATACGATTCCGTTTGACCTGGGAGTTAATCGACTGCTCTTCATTTACAACTTGACCACTCGAGGGAGCCCGCCCCCTTCTAGAACTGAAAAATGATTTACCGAGCTCTCTATCCAGAGTGTATGTATATAATATCATAACGTGGCGTGGTTTGGAACTATTGAGCCCATAGATAGGAAGAGAATGATTTGGTGCATTTACCTTTTAATCAGTATGAAGATCACGAAACAATGACACATTTGTAAATATAGCTTTCCTAGTATTTAGCTATTTATCTTTATTCATCTTATAAATGCTTCTCCAGGTCCAGAAAAGACGTGAAATCAGTCTGGCACATTATTGAAATTAGTGTTCCAAATGTCACTTGGGACTTTTCACGAACCTTGGTTTTATTAATGACTTGATAGTACTTTGAAATAATGGGTCGATCATACGGATTTAATTTACCAGGAAAATGAATACTGCTAAACTCTGATGGAAATTGAGAACCAGAGTAACAATTATTCCCAAGTTTCATGGATGGATTGCTACTTGTGTTCACAGTATTATATTATGTCAATATATTTTTGTATCGAATAATGATGGTTAATTGCATGGCTATAAGTGAGCATTGAGGAACTGTCTCTTATTTCTACTATCCAAAAGTACTATCACGCCAGCACTATAACTACTGTGAATCAGTTCTATACCCGTTAATTTCAGTTCAGTTATCATAAGTGGTTTTCGCATTACTTTCGTGGTAATAATAAAGAACGAAGTTTTTTGTTGTTGCATTACCTCACATTGAAAATGTATTTTTTGCTGACCAAATTTGGATTGAACGAAATTACGCGGCCAGAGAAAGAAAAATCAATCGTTTTATCAGGCAGGGTCGATGATTGGTGGTGGTGAGGCAATTTCGGTCCGTCAATTTATAAAACTGACGATTTAGATTTTGTGAAACAAATCAGAGATACCTACATGATATGAACTGACGTATATAAACTGTGTTGGTTCACGTGTAATTGAATAAAGATTATCGTTGCAATGGTTCAAGTCTCCGGCTAGAAGCTGAATATATATGTTAATATCCGATACATCGGTCATTACTAGTAGAAAAATATAATTATAGTTCCGACAAAACCAATGTGGGCGCATACTTGTGAAAGAATTATAATGTACAATATCACATGATTGGCAGTCAGTAACATTAGCCAAATTGTATAAATGTTATTTTGTGATCGTCCCAAACAAGAACATCAACTATACATATTAGGAAACTGCTAGAATTCTCTTTCTCATTTCATAATATTTCACATGAATAAATGAATAAATACGCCACGACATATCTCTCTCTCTCTCTCTCTCTCTCTCTCTCTCTCTCTCTCTCTCTCTCTCTCTCTCTCTCTCTCTCTCTCTCTCTCTCTCTCCTCTCTCTCTCTCTCTCTCTCTCTCTCTCTCTCTCTCTCTCTCTCTCTCTCTCTCTCTCTCTCTCTCTCCTCCCTCTCTCTTCTCCTCCCTCTCTCTCTCTCTCTCTCTCTCTTCTCTCTCTCTCTCTCTCTCTCTCTCTCTCTCTCCTCTCTCTTCTCTCTCTCTCTCTCTCTCTCTCTCCTCTCTCTCTCTCTCTTCTCTCTCTCTCTCTCTCTCTCTCTCTCTCTCTCTCTCTCTCTCTCTCTCTCTCTCTCTCTATATACATATATATATATATAATTATACTATATAATGTATATAATTATATATATATATATATATATATATCTATATATCTATATATGTTTGCGTAGATTCTCGTGGCCAATATCATATGGTAAACTAATTTCTACGGTGAAACCACGTACTTCAGTATTCTGTCACGACGTTTCGACGGAGCTTTATCCGTCATCCTCAGGAGTCTCGAGCGGTGGAAGTTCAGCTGACTGAATACAGCCACCACTCAAGACTCCTGAGGATGGCGGATAACTCCGTCGAAACGTCGAGACGCAAATACTCAAATAGGTGGTTTTACCGTAGAAATTAGTTTACCATATATATATATATATATATATATATATATATATATATATATACGCGCTGCCATCCGAGGAACAAAACACGTTGGTTTATGAGTATCCACGTGGTTTCTGAACGGTATTGCTTAATACCTCCTATTCAGTCAATTGCTATCTTCAATTATTATAGAAAAATGACGGTAATCGTGTATTTACTTGTATTTATGAAGTGAGGAAATTAAAATCTCGTATATTGTAAAGATTCTTCCTCTGTAAGGTTGGCAAGTATTTAACTTTGCGTATTATCATCTAAATGTAATAATGTTTCACTGTATATAATAGGCCTACAATAATAGGTATTATACATTCGGTATTATCCAGCTAAGTGAAGACTCAATTTCACCGTAGGCCCTACTGGAAACGAACGTATTTTTTTTTGATCACGCTCCACAGGTAAAACAAAAGTACAATTTTTGGTGAAACCAGCACATGTGTCATCATCTGACTCGATACTGTCTAGTTTCGATGCGTAATCGGTTGCACCTCTTTTGACAGAAACCATTAGACAGAAGAATAGCCCAGAAAAGAACAATTGAAATAAATGGTTTCTTCGAATGAGATCAAATTCAAATATATTATTTATACACATCATTCCAAAGTTCCACGTGAATCGGATCAGTTGTTTCAATGGGGTATATATATATATATATATATATATATATATGATATAATTGTTCTACATGAATTAAGGTTATTTAAAGTTGAATTTTTAAACCTATTGAGGAAAGCAACATGTATAACCAATTGGACTGTGAAATGCTTGAATTGGGCAAGAAATGGAACAGGAATGCAGTTAAATGATTGTGTGATGTTCAATCCTCAGATCAAACAAAATATTCATTGAATCAGGTGAAAAGAAGAAACGATCAATTAAATGTAAATGAAGGTGCATTTAGGAAGGTGAAAATATATGGATCTGTTGGGTTACCTATCAGGATTAAAAGGTGAATGCAATCTGCGAGAAATTAAATTGAAAAGCAAATTTATCAAAGAAATTGAAAGAAGACGAACAAAATGAAATTTGGGATGGCGTGATTATTCAACCCCTCCGGTAGCTAGCCGTCTGAATTGAAAAACACTGAGAAGGTGATTTGCCGACTGTTATTTCACATGGAAGCAAGTGAATTTAAATGACAAAATAAATCTAAGCAGGCTAAAATAATAGTAATAAAACAAAGATAATTAAATGATACTGGAATTGTTGCAGTGTATGTGATCTTGGAGATTGTTCTTGATGTTCTCGAGTTCTTGAGTGACGACGATATTTCAGGTGACAAGTTGGGTGGAGATTCCCAGACTGATATATATAAATGTCTGAACATACGGCATGTTCAGTATGGCAGTGTTATGGTATTTAATATAGATTGTATACCTCGTCAATAAATCACAAGGGTAATCGTCAACTTCATCAGAATGAATGCGTTTAAAATAGGAATAGACGGTTTTAATCACGATGTATAAATATGGAATAGGCTATTATCGCTTTAAGCTTCAGAAAAAGCGGGAAAAAAGCCAATCTTCTCGACTGAAAAACAAGCAGACAACATTGGAGGAATCATCGTACTGCAATCTGATGTGAGAAGATTGTGAACATCCTTCTCACAAGAGTCGTGCGGTAAAGCTGATAGAAATGCTGCAGGGAGATACAAGATCGTCCTATGGTTAACATAGAGTGGTGAAGGTGTATTATTAATGTACAGATAGAATGGAATGAATTTGTTACAAATAAAAAATGTGTATAAAGAAGCTTAATAACGATTCTATATTTATTAATTACATTTCAATAACTGAATCTCCGTGCTGTATGCACACACACACACACACATAATATATATATATATATATATATATATATATATATATATATATATATATATATATATATATATATATATATATATATATATATATATATATATATATATATACATATATATATATATATATATATATATATATATATATATATATATATATATATATATATATATATATATATATATATATATATATAAACTTTAAAATCATATCAGGAATCAGATTAACTGATAAAAAATAATACGCCGTTAAATTCAGTGCATCAGTATGAAACTAGAACTCAGCATCTCCAAATTCCATCACATCGATCATTTATAAGTGCGTCTGCTTTTTCAATAGCAGGACCCCGCATATACCTAACCATAATAAGTATAATAAATCCCATTCCACCCCAACGAATGAACTCTCACCTGAATCCAGAAGTTTGAAGTCTATATGTGCAAGAAATATTTGTAATCCGTCCAAATGGTAAACACTAACCAATTTTGAAAGCCTACAAGCGAACTTGAAATCACATTCACACGTAATAATTTTTTCCATAGTAAATGACTCGAATTTAGTAATTTTAGGTGATAATATTATCATCGTATGAGAGCGCGTGGAAACTGCTCTTTCCAACTGAGCTGACGAGGAGAGTGATCCAAACCGGTGACTTAGCTGAATGAGCCACGGAGGTGGATGGATAGTAATGTTTCATCATATATTCATATGAATATATATATTTAGTGTCTCCAACTTACTGAGAAAACAGGTCTTCAAAAATGAATAATTTTAAATACCTATAAGCCCTCATTTTATTGTATTATTATTGTCACATTCAATTCGTTTCCACCATTAGATTATCACTGGAACTAAATGATCCTGGTGTGATATTGAAGTAGGCCTACACACTAATATTAAAGATGTGCGGCCAAAATCGTTACTGGATTTTCTGAAATACATTTAGTTGTTTCAAGATATATTCGACTATTTTTTCTTGAAATTTGTCTTCGTCAAAAACCTGTGTCGCCTTAATTTTTCGAATACAAAATTAATATAAATATCGAGAAAAATGATGTTGAACATTCGGCATTGCAATTAGTGATATAATTAGCAAAGTACTACAGATCATCTCAGTATAGACAGTGATATTTAAACGTGCCTTCATATAAAAATGCATAATCCGATAATTTGAGACATTCTCATTTAATTCATACGAAATCATTCATTTCAGGTTCAAAGGGGACCTATAGCCACAGCGTTATATTTTCAGCATCATCTTTATAGTATATACACGATCGTATAGGCTTTCCGTCTGAACATATTGTGAGACTGTTTTACACCATTCAGAGAAGTATCTTCTGGAATATTGTCGATCCATTATAGACATTCACAATGGGCTACATGCTATTTGTATATTATGGTAGGCGGTGAGGTGAAAATCGACAGCCAAAATATCGAGTATTAGGCCTACTGTCACATTCTATGGCAGTGATCTTTCCACCTTTCTTGTTATGAAATTCGAGTCGTTATAGCATTGTCGACCAATACTGTCCGCATTTGATTATATATTTGTCAAATTTGTGTCTCGCACTATTGAAGTTGTGTGATCAATTATTACCTGGCGGGAACATATTGCCCCATGGAGACGGGAAACGTATTGCGCATGTGATAGTATAACGATAATAGCGTGGTATAAGGAATAGCCAATAGCCAATAAACACTTAACGCAATTAATGCCACATGCTTATTAATATAACGTAATGCTATTATTATCGAGATCAATCGATACTTCAAAATAATCATTCAAGCAATATATTTTCATAACGACTTGTGTTAAACTAAAGAGAGCATCAATCGTGACCAGTTGCATGAAAACAGGAGCAAGAGCTGACCAAGTATAGAGAATTATATCGATAATCAAAACAAACTAGTACACAATGAGAGTTTTTTTTCTTTTTAATGTAACGGAAACATATTTTTATAGAACAAAATTGTAATCGTGTAAATCAGTAAGTGGAGGAGTCGTAAGTCAGGTACTGCATGCTTGTGGAATGTAAAAGAGTAAAGGTCATGAATGGTACCTGTATTCTTTAATATTATATATTATACATTATTGTACTTATCCTCTTTGTTATTGAACTATCATATATTCATACATATATAATATTATACTGGAATTTGATACAAACAACAATGCAATGTATATACAATATCGAGCCGATCGTTTTTATAATATCTTGTCTTTTCAGTGTCTAAGATGATATACATTATAAATTGTAATTCCCTTTATAGACCGTTGAGTTTATATAGAATAAAATAAATTTACCTTGATGTTATAGGTCAAATAATTTGACTGAATAATTCGAGCTGATATATAAATATATTTTTATAATTACGATTATGTTAACGTTTTGGTAGAATAAAAAGCTCAGTCACAGTGGATGCATGTTTATCATAACGTATACTTATTATACGGCTGTGCTGTGCATAGTTAAGACGCATCCAACATTTTATTCGTGATTTTCACCCCTTCATATTTGTTATTGTTTTTCTGTGGTTCAATGACCTCTTAGAGCATCAAAAATTGGTTATGATTTCTCAAAATATTATTGATATAGTATTAGATAACAATTGGGTTTGGCAACGTAAAAGAAAATGTATGAAATCGGCCTTATGGGAGCCCGTAAACTGGACCCTGATATTGTGGACCACAAAACTGTATCCAAATGTCGTGAGGATAAAGTGGACCACAAAGTAGATATACTGTACCCCAAAGCTAGTTAGACATTGTGAACCCCGATATTGTGGCCCCTAATATAGTGGTCCAGAAAACTAGAACATTGTGGTCCAGAATATCTTTTCCAAACGACTAAATAGATATTGTGGACCCCAGTAAAGTGACACACAAAGATTCGTCATTGTTAACCTCGATAAACTGGACCCCGATATAGTGGACCACAAAACTGTATCCAAATGGCGTGTGGATATAGTGGACCACAAAGTAGATATACTGTACCCCAAAGCTTGTTGGACATTGTGAACCCCGATATTGTGGCCCCTAATATACTGACCCAGAAAACTAGAACACATAGTGAACCCCGATATTGTGGCCCCCAATATAGTGGTCCAGAAAACTATAAAACTATAGACACCGGGGTCCAGAATATCTTTTCCAAACGACTTCATTGATATTGTGAACCCCAGTAAAGTGACACACAAAGATTCGTCATTGTTAACCTCGATAAACTGGACCCCGATATAGTGGACCACAAAACTGTATCCAAATGTCGTGTGGATATAGTGGACCACAAAGTAGATATACTGTACCCCAAAGCTAGTTAGACATTGTGAACCCCGATATTGTGGCCCCTAATATAGTGGTCCAGTAAACTAGAACATTGGGGTCCAGAATATCTTTCCCAATAACTGAATTGATATTGTGGACCCCAGTAAAGTGATACACAAAGACATGGGCGTTGTAAAACTGAAAACTGTACCCCGATATAGTGGACCACAGAAAAGATATACTGGCCCCCAACCCGAGCTATGCTGGTGCGCCACGAGAGCGAATGGGTTGGGCCTTGGGGGCCAGTATATCTTTTCTGTGGTCCACTATATCGGGGTACAGTTTTCAGTTTTACAACGCCCATGTCTTTGTGTATCACTTTACTGGGGTCCACAATATCAATTCAGTTATTGGGAAAGATATTCTGGACCCCAATGTTCTACTTTACTGGACCACTATATTAGGGGCCACAATATCGGGGTTCACAATGTCTAACTAGCTTTGGGGTACAGTATATCTACTTTGTGGTCCACTATATCCACACGACATTTGGATACAGTTTTGTGGTCCACTATATCGGGGTCCAGTTTATCGAGGTTAACAATGACGAATCTTGTGTGTCACTTTACTGGGGTCCACAATATCAATGAAGTCGTTTGGAAAGATATTCTGGACCCCGGTGTCTATAGTTTTATAGTTTTCTGGACCACTATATTGGGGGCCACAATATCGGGGTTCACTATGTGTTCTAGTTTTCTGGGTCAGTATATTAGGGGCCACAATATCGGGGTTCACAATGTCCAACAAGCTTTGGGGTACAGTATATCTACTTTGTGGTCCACTATATCCACACGCCATTTGGATACAGTTTTGTGGTCCACTATATCGGGGTCCAGTTTATTGAGGTTAACAATGACGAATCTTTGTGTGTCACTTTACTGGGGTCCACAATATCTATTTAGTCGTTTGGAAAAGATATTCTGGACCCCAATGATCTAGTTTTCTGGACCACTATATTGGGGGCCACAAAACCAAAGTGTTTGTACAATATTCGGATTTTACAGTGTGGGCCACAATACTGGGGTCCACTTTATCTTTTTCTTATGGTGCAGAATATCGGGGTACACAATACTGTGGTACACAAGAGCGGTACCCGGCCTTATCAATAGGGACCTATACATAAAATTTGGGTAAATTAGCCTATAGCTGCATAGGTTGCGTTTTTTCATCTGTTACACTAATAACTCGAAGTTGAATTTGAGATTTCGAATTTTAAATTTATGAATACATTATTATTATTATCCAAAGAAACACCCAGTTCTGTTTATCTGTCGGTTCCTAACGCTGGCGCGCGCCAACTGTCACGTGTATGACGAATGACCTCTTGACACAGGCCAGAGCAGAGAACGCCGCCCACGCACACTGTCATTGATATAACATGGGGCCTATGGCCGGGTTGACCCGGCCTCGAGTATTTTTTTTAGCAAACAGCTAAAGCACTATGCTGGATAACAAAATATGAATAAAGTGATTATTCGGTATTTAAAAGTTGTCTTGAGCATGGGGTAAGACCCCGTTTACATTACTACCATCCTACTACAGTAGAGTTACCAGAGTAAATGGGCAGTAACTAATATTGCGTTCACACGGACAAAATATTGGTTCTTGGTTACTAGACGTTTTAGTTACATATTTACCGCGTGAGTGTGTTTTGACACATTTCGTCGACGCCATCTTGTAATTATTCTACTAAAACGTATCCTAGAGCAAAGACTTCCTACGAGGCTACGATCGTACCAACCTATGAGCGTTCATACGGGTACATCTACTACAGTAACCCTACTAACGAGAGTAAGTTGACTGTAGTAGCTTTTGTTACGAGCGTAGCCACTATCTGGTGTTCACACACGGTAACTTACGATCGTAGATGGGGTTACTAGAGTAGTTGAGTAGTAATGAAAACGGGGTCTTATGAACAAGGTTGATTTTCCCTTATATACGACCACACAGACACAACAAATAATGTTCATAATTCAGTTAATCTCTTCAAGTTCTTTTTCCGGTAAGAATAAAACCATATCAGACCCTGTACCGATAGTTTGTAAGTCTTGTTTAATTTAGGTAGTCTAAGATGGAAAAGAATTGATCTCTTCAATAACCCCATGCTCAAAACATCATTTAAATACTGCATAATCACTTAATTCATATTTTGTGTTCTAGCAAAGTGCTTAAACTGTTTGCTAAAATAATACTCGCAACCAGGCCGCGACATTACAATCCCGTGTAGTCTCCAACGCGAGGCGCATTTTCTCGCATTCTTGCTCATATCGGCTAGTAAGTCGTTCAATAAATATTGTCGCGGTGGTTCTGAAGTAACACGTACGCTTTTGGTCGCGAAGGTCGCCACTTCACATCTGGCTGTAGCCATACTTTCTTTTTTTTATGAAATGATGTTTTTAGTAATGCTCTACTATCCTTCTTCGTTTTCTGAAAACCTAAAATAATATATGAAGTTAATATGGCGTAAGAATTACAGAGAATTGGTTAGGGCACAGAGAATCTATATGACTAGGGTTAGGTGGGTTAGGTTTGTGTCTTCTTGAATATTTTCTCCGTGTATTCTGTTCAGGTTTGGTTTGAGAAGGTTCACACTGCATCTTCTTCAAAGAAAAAGTCATATTATACTGTTAGTCGGATTTTACCAGAATACTGTGGAATCATTCGACTTGTGAGATTGGCTATTTGTTAAAATAATACTACGTAAGTGTGCAATGTTGTTGAACCTCATGTTTCACACGCGGGGTTGATCTAGTTTCAGGAAATAATAATCCTCTCTCCCGTCTGGTCCTTCAATGCTCATTAATATTATTGATTTTTGTAAACTTCTTAAATACCCTATTCCACTTGTAGAAGGAACTACATTGAAGAATGAGTTCATATAGGCCTGAGCAAAGTTCATGTATTTGGTAAATGTTCTTTGAGTCAAGGCTTAAATGGTGATTAACTGATTACTATGGCAGCCTTGTATATATTGACATGGAAGGATGAATAGCAGCGGCTAAAATAGAGGCTGCCGAGTTCCTCCTGCCATAGCAGGGTTATATGCACCGCTGTAGCACAATTGCACGATAGTCTACAAACATCTGGTATCAAACTTTATGCACTTTATTTATCAAGGTTCAATGAATATACATGCATATATATATATATATATATATATATATATATATATATATATATATATATATATATATATATATATGTGTGTGTGTGTGTGTGTGTGTGATAACACCGGCTACCCAGAGAACGATCCTGGAACAACTCGGTCCTGGAACCGGTCCTAGCCGGTAATTTTATATTCCGGCGAGAGTAAATTTCAAGGCAGGGAGAAAAGGGGTGGAGTCTCTTGAGCGTGGATAGTGTGATGTAAGCGAGCAATAATATTGTTGTATTGTTTTATCGCTGAAGTCGGTCTAAATCCTAATGCTGAAATATAAAGAAATATGATTCATAGTTTCACATTGTTAATCAGCGGAGGGACAATTTGATCTGACACGTGATCGTATACTAAAGAGATAGACTAAAGAAATACGAAGACAGTTCACCCAATGTTAAATTGAGATTCATCCCCACTCTTATCCCCACTCCTTTGTATCTACCCTCTCAACACCCTTACCCTGTAGTACCGTCGTTCACCGCTAAGAGTGCTGAAAATTGCTTCGACGATTGTGCTTCAGTTGACGGTTAGAAGGATGCTTGCCTGTGTGTCTGCCAAGTCTTCAACTTGACTGCTGGCAGCGCTCTAGGAATGTGTAGCGACGATTGACGTAACATCAGGTAATAATGGAAGCGTTTTGAATCTCGTGAAGTAACTTCTTGAGTATATCTTTAGTCAATGATCATATGTAACATGAGATAAGTATTCAACTTTTGTACGTAATTGTTTCTGAAATACAGATTGATCTAATTCAGCAGAAACACCAGATAAGTTCGCGATTTTCGTACTTTCACAGTTTCTTCTCAGGTACTCGGACTTTAAACCTCAGGACCGATATATATATATATATATATATATATATATATATATATATATATATATATATATATATATATATATATATATATTATCTATTCAATCTTCATAAAAATAGTTCATGCCCCTTTTCTCTCTTGGATATTCTCTATATTTCAAAACTCATTCCTGATATTTTCGTTCCTCAATTTGCCGTCAATGTTACATAATTTCTATGGAATACATTTGAGTTGCTTTTGCTATGATCACGATTTGATTATCGGGCATAGCCTGAAGGATCGTTTCTTTTCACACATTCATGATGTCAATATAATATCATTAATTTCTACTTGAAGACAAACCACAGTGCAATCAAATTATGCTAATTCGTAAACATTTTGGAACTGTATTGGATGTATAACTATATTTGTTGAGTTTTCATAGGTGTTTGATGCTTTAATGCCGAACTTGAAATATAATTGAAGGACGTGTGTATATCTTCTTGTATCGGGATATACTTCATATCATGTGTTGAGTCATAATTAAATACCATCAATCTTTGATACCTATTACCTGCATGAAAGAGTTTCTCGTTTTCATTAAGAATAAATACAAGTTCTGTAGTACTCTTCTAGAAGTTACACGCCTATACTGTACTCAGTTAAAAGTTATAAAGTTGAACATTATACTAGTTTCACCTTTTTGGTGATACGTTCGCAGTAAGAACTGACTGGCAGTTCGGTGTGTTTGTGGATTGTGAATGGTGGCATGTTCTTTCACGATCTAGTTTCACACCAATCGCTCCTTCATGCTAATAATTGGATATATAACTGGCATTAACTGAAGTCTCTTTGATACGTCAGTAAAGCTTTCAATAACGCAGCATAATATCACCAAGAAACGAAGAAGCATTTTTGATAATAATCCGATCGGATCGAAGTTACATGGCTATTAATATGCTTAGTAGAAGTTTTGTAGATTCTACTTCGATTCCACGCGAGTTCTATTGGCCAATCAATCTGTTAGAAGAAACAGGTTCGGTGGTAGGCCTATTACTCTCTCAGCGTTCTAACTCCTACAGGCGAAATTTCACGTTTAATGAATAACGAATTCCAAAAACCTAAAAAAAAATATCAAATATCAAAACAGAATGATTCTGCATTCCCAAATTTCGGGATGTGGGCCTATAATATACTTCGGACACGATCTTGCAAACAATATATAATGTTATATAATTTCCGAATATCATATAATTCGGAACATATATGCCAATAAACGATGAAATAAGAATACGTATATATTCTGAACTGTGCGTACGTCCCATCACACTGTTTGGAAACGTTGGAACTTATTAATACACGATAGGTATAACAAGAACGTTTATTTGTCAGAGTTATTAACTGTTTGATGCCTTTCATGGCTATTTTCCAGCTGGTCTCTGGACATTACAAGATGCCGCCAAAGATGATCTTCACAGATCATCTTACGGCAATGCACTCTGTATACTATACACAGACGACTTACATCCAGCCTCCACACAGATCATGAAATGACTGGCGGGATAATACAGATTATTACCCATAGTTATCGTATTTACGAGACCTATATATATATATATATATATATATATATATATATATATATATATATATATATATATATATATATATATATATATATATATGGTACGATTTGAAACGGTTCAAAAATCGCGAAGAATACCTTCCTCTCTGGGGTAATGGAGAGCGCGTTAGATCGGCAATCTGGAGATCCGGATTCAAGTCCCGGGGGAGGTCCTGATTTTTGAACAGTTTTAAATCTTACCATTATAATAACCTACCGGTGGTTAATCAGAAAGTTGTTAAAACAATATATATATATATATATATATATATATATATATATATATATATATATATATATATATATATATATATATATATCTATCACGTAAGTCTCTCATCATATTACAGTCCACTATTCTCTATCCACTATTCAATTAGACGTTTTGGTGTCAGCATTTGGTACCTTGAGTCGGAGGGTTTTGCATCACGCCGTGAAATTTTTCTCAGTATGTCTTGTACTCGTGTCGGTGGCTCAATGTGGTTTCATCTCTGTCTGAGTCCTTGTTACTGTTCTATCTTCCATCTCCTTCCCCTGTCCAGCTCCCTCATCGTCTTTCATTCTCTTTTCATTCGAACCTATATCAATGCTTCGCTCTTTTCCCTCTGATATTTCCAATATTCTGTCCTTCAACACCGTTTTCCATGTGACGGACATATTGAGGGTGTCATCTATATCATTTAGGTTGGTCGGTCGTCTTTCGGTTTCGATTTTTTTCCCGTATCAATCTCGATAATAGATGTTCAATTGTTCATTCACAGAGAGCATAAAGTATGTGCAAAGTCTATTGCTCGCCCCGTTTCTTGCGCATGCTTCCTTAACGCGTTGTTGACCTGTAATCTTTCTACAGATAATTGGACCCTTTTTCCCGAGAAATGTAGCTTCTCCAATTTTCTGCAACATCTCTGTCATCTCTTCTTCTGTACTCCTCTTCTTTTGTTTCATGATTCCATACACCATTCTTTTGTTACCTTTTATATATTTATCCAGCTTCTCAGCAAGTTCTATCATATACTCCTTCCTCTCCAAATCCATTATTTTCTCAACTTCTCTTCTACTTGCCATATATTCTGAGATGTTTCTTGCCAATCTATCCTTTTCTTTATTTTCCCATGATCCCTGTTTTCTCTTTACTGCTGTCTTCACTTTTTCATTCCACCATGGCGTCTCTTCCTCTTTTTTCTCCCACTTGTCCTCCCACACAGTTGGCTTGCTACGTGAACCATTGTTTCTTTGAAATCCTTCCATTCCTCTTCAACTTCTCTCATGTCACCTATTGGAACTCTGTCTTCAATCAACTTTCAAAATTCCCTCTTACTCTCATCTTCGTGTAACCTCCAAACTTTCACTTTGAATGGTTTAGTCTCTCGATTTTTCGTTCTACGCTCATTATCGACTCGCTCACTTCGTATTATGGTAACGAATAGTCGATGATCTCCAACCACAGCTACCGATGGAATCACATACACGTCATTTATCATCCGTCATCTGTGGCTTCAGTCCAGTTCTTTGTTCCCTCGCAGATAACATTCACCTTTAATCCTGATAGGTAAACCGACAGGTTCCTACATTTTTACCTCCCTAAAATTCACAGGTATTTTACCTTTTAATTGATCGTTCTTCCATTTCACCTAATTTAATTTATATTTTATTTGATCTGGGCGGTCGAGCATCACAGTTTACTTTACTGTATTGGTTAAAATGTGACTGTAATAACTATTCTTACCATCAGATATATGACATTCATGTAGCTGTTTCAAATATTATATTTATATACAACGAACAATTAATCTCTGTCATACCTATTTCCATAGAATCATGTCGTCAATACAAATGCCATCAAATGCTCTAGCCGATTGAAAGTAGACTTTAAACTGGACGAATATACGGACAAGTTCGGACGCACCATTGATCATAAAAACATACGAGCTGTCAATAAACATGGCATATCAAAACTAGCGACCGGTAAGAAGAGACGCCGATAGCGGACGGTCGATCGAACCTTGTTATTCGACGGTTAAAACACGGGAGTATGAAGAATCAAGTTGAAAAATCAAGTTGTGGGTAGATGCACTGTCTTAACTTGGAACGATAGTGGGTTATATAACGACACTCAAAAACAAAATTGCGTGGTGAGTTTGACAAGCTAAAACTACATCATCAAAGTATTGAAAAGATTAATTATATCAGAAGACGACATTCTCATTGTGATGATTGCTGTAGAATATCTAATGACATTTTCTTGAATAATGTAAGAAAGGGCACATAATTGTATTTTTTTGTATTTACTCTTCAGCAAAGTAACATCAAACCTGATATTGCTTTTACCTATTCAATATAATTTATCAATTTTCAATCTATGGAATGAGTTAAATAAGAATAATGCCTTCTCAAACATAATATAGGGCCAATGTTTTTTTCACCTTTTTTATATTTGTATCTTGTGAAATTGAGGAAGGGGTTTGATTTTCAATTGTTTGATGCCAACATTTGCTGTATGATCACTTTATAGACATTCTCTCACTGGATCATTTCAATATTTTCTGCTTGGAAGTACAAAGAAAAAAATACTTCGCTCGTTTTTCATGAGTGAGAAAATAAAACTAATATACTGAAATAATTAGAAGAACAGTGTTTACTGCTCGGTTTTACACAAGACCTCGAACTAGATACTTTTGGTGATTTGATTCAGGCATCTTTAAAGGAGATGATACACAAAACAATGGTTTATTGTCACGAGTTTGTATAGGTACCTTGAGTTACTCATAATGTAGGCCCTATATATATATATATATATATATATATATATATATATATACACACACACACGCACATTTATTATTTGTATATTTTTCACTTGAAATTGAATCAGTTATTTGTCCGAAGTAATAATATTTATCATGTTTTACAGAAACTTTGCATTCGTAAACCTCCACTGACAGGAACTTTCAAATGCGGATTAAACACATGTCTAATCAATTTAACTAGAATGTGATTTGTGTAGAAATGTCTCACCGTATAGAAACTAAAGTAACAGATGATAGTATGATTACTGATTGACAATGATTTGAAATCGAAGCAGGTGCCTCACGCCACAAACAAACTGTCACCTATCAACATCTCTCCTCGGTTCGACACCCGACATGGATACGCCAAGTAAATCGACATCACAAGGAGCCGCCGTTACGACAACTATTGCGTCAAGCGTATGCAAAACAAATAACATGGTCATTTGAAAAATATAGGGTAGCATTTAGTAGGCCTAATCTTGTGACTTTGTTTCTTATACTGAAGTGCAATCTCTTTCTCAGTACATGTATATATATATATATATATATATATATATATATATATATATATATATATATATATATATATATATATATATAATAGCATGCCGATTCAGCGCAGCAAAACAACTGTTCCGAACCATTTGCGGTAGAACCTAATTGCCTTGATACTAGAATATACATAAAATCTCAGTTTCACAGGCTAGAATGGCAAATGGAAGGCAAATACACTTTTCTAAAATAGAAAAGACCAGACTTCTCAAGTATAGGACATATTGATAAGTCTTGGAACTACTTCAATCAAGATAATCTCAATAGGTATATTTGTATATCCATATATATTTCTTGGTCAAAATGCTGCGATAATAATTGAATATGAATTGATAGATTGGCCAAAGATATAAGTGACTATACCAACTAGAGGAAGACACGTAGTGAAAAAAGAACAATTAGTCCAATATACGAGTTGATATCAAAATATACATGAATATTGAATCAATCCTATGCAACGGCTTATTTTTATCGCATATTCTTATTGAATATGATCAAAGTTGTGATATTATTCCATTTGGCGACAGTATTGTATATTCGTATAATTTATCTGGAAAATATGTTTTATACAGAGTAAAATAGGCTAGTGAGTAGGAACAACTGGAGCTGTGATTAAAGTCCAAAAATGAGAAAATAAACAAATAATCTTGATTTGCACAATAAGTGAGTTGTGTGTATTTGAATATCCAAACTTACAGTTCTAGAAGTATCTCTACACTCTGCTCGTGATACTAGAATCAAATGGTAAGAGAGCGCGCCTGGCAACAAATCACACATGTGCGTTTTCCTAGTAGTCAGCAATTTATTGGAAAGCATACCGCACAATAGAGAGTGAGATATACATTTTTTTCACATATCTAATCAGTTTCTAATCTCGTTCAGGCACATTGAGTAACTGTGCATTTTTATGTTAGTAATAGTCCAAATTAGTGCCTGAATTGTCACCTCACACTGCACACATTGTATCTAGTAGAGCATGTATATGCATGCAATCCCATCAATAGAACACTTGAGACACTCAGGTAGCTTCAAAAGACGTGCTGCTTCGCTTTTATAATCATGGATTAATAAGTATAGTATTATTATTATTATTATTATTATTATTATTATTATTATTATTATCATTATTCAATTCACAGTCTAATACTTTTTCGATAAGCACAGAAGTGCTTTATTGATATTACTATTTCAGGTCGGTGAATCAGCAAGCAACCGCCAAGTTTCATGAATTGAACTAGAAACTCAAAGGATTACCCAAAGATGAAAATGTGTTTTCGACCGCTATATAGACTGTGCATTTGGCTATGAAATTTGTAAATAGTTGAGTCCCTTTGTGGTTTTCCCGCTCATGTATTACTGAAAAACGTGACTGCCATGTAGTAAGAGGTTAGCCAACAACCCAGACAATGTGCATAATTCCATGTGTGTGTGTGACATGACCAATCCAAATGCACCTCAATGTATATATACACTTTGCGGTTTTCTATCGTGTGAAGCAATAATTTTTAACAGCTTGGTCTCTCCTGAAATATATAGCTCTGTTGAAATATTACAATTTCTTTTTGATTTCTTGCTGAGAAAATACCTCAAGATGTTGAGGTGATGACTGTCCTACAATCCAGAAGCTTTAAACATTGATTATTATCATTACACTTTTTATTATTGTCTAGAAATTAGATTTATATATAATTCGTAACGGGCAAACATATGATTTCCGATTGAGACTAGCGAGGTCGTGGGCAAGCTGTGTGGACGTGCCGGTTCGATCTGACGGTGACCTCTAGTTGGAGTAGAATTGACCAAAAAACGTGTAGACAGGTAATGTCGTGGCTACATGGATGAAGAAAGAGGGAGACAGAGAGAGGGGGAGAGAGAGAGAGAGAGAGAGAGAGAGAGAGAGAGAGAGAGAGAGAGAGAGAGAGAGAGCAGGAAAAAGAGAGAGAGAGAAAAAGAGAGAGAGAGAGAGAGAGAGAGAGAGAGAGCAGGAAAAAGAAAGAGGGAGAACAAGAGAGAGAGAGAGAGAGAGAGAGATAGGGACTGCAGTATGGGTGTCATTTGGTGTCTAGGAAGTGGGACTATGGTGCATTATACTTCCTTATGGATTGAATAATTTCATTGAAACAATAGCTATAATATAATGAATGAGTTTGAACTTAAAATGCATGAATGAGTTTGAACTTAAAATGCATGAATGAGCTTGAAATTGATCATTGATGTGATATGAATGGGTGGGTGGGGTGGGGTGGGGGGGGAGGGAATGATAACGGAGTCCAATAGTTATTGAAGTTGGATTGACGAACGGAATAGGATGAATAAGAGGTACACTTCATATCATGTTCTACAATAGAAGAAACACTTACATGAAAATAATTTATTAATGAGGAAATATTGGTCGCGTGAATCGTCGGCGAATGATTATTATATGAGATGATGGGATGATGAGATGAAGGTTATTTTACCATGAGTTTTGGACAGTGTGAATGAGTCGTTTTTTTAGGAATCATCCCAGTATCAACCTGAATGACGGAGGGAAACCACGTAAAATCCCTGTCAAGATGGTCGACCATGGTGGGAATCGAAACCCGGTCTCCTGAATGACGGTTCAGTATATTAGCCACTCGACCACTCAGTCTCAGTTCTACGCTGTAGCATACAGGTATGCGCGATGCATGATTTGCTATTATGGCAAACAGTGATATAGGCCTGCTGTATATGGCAAACAGCGATATAGGCCTGCTGTATATGGCAAACAGCGATATAGGCCTGCTGTATATGGCAAACAGTGATATAGGCCTGCTGTAATAGGTTCAGAATACTCAGATGAGTTCATATCTTACAGGTCGTACTACCATGTTACAACTGAACTGAGCAGGAAGCTTATAAGTTTTATTCCTTATCTGATCCTAAAACGAATAATATAGAGAAGCTTGCGTTGTCAATTTTCTAGAGAGAAACTGGGACTGGTGAGCCTGTTGCACGATTAACATGTAATGTAACATGTAACATGGCTAGTTTGTGAGATATTAGAATGATTGTTTCATGGTGAGTGATTGTAAGATTCACTGACCACTCCTGATGAATCATTTTATGGGTCTACCAGAGGTTTTTTGAGTGCATCAATATTTTAGACAGAAACTTACACCTATAGTATCATTTCTTATTCCATCAGTTCGTTTGAATAATTTTTGGACTGCATGCATGCTGACCAGCTAAAATTAAATAAGAAGTTGTGTGGTACACTCAACCACACACACACAAACATAATGCTATAATGGAAATATGAAAACGACATATGACGAGTTACGTGGAGCGCCCATGCGTGCAACATAGAAGTTCATTATTTACTATTATGTTGTTGCTTTTTGAGGTATGAAAATCCAAAAGACGATTGCTGGATATATTTTATACAAAATGTAGGTACTATTCTCGAATTGAGCTTCAAAGTCAAATACTATAACTTACTCAGCAAAAAAAACATTGTTTATGATTATCATGGAAAATAGCAGTAATGCAACATTCATTAAATCTCATACATTATCTTTCTCGTACCGTATCGTCCCTGTATATACATTCCTTACTTTCTTATAACTTTTCGAATTTATCTTATACCAGCTTATGTAATATTTTACATAGTTAACTCCCACTGATAATAAACAACATACAGCGATCGAGCTGAACTCTTATAATAATATATATGTGTCTACCTTTCTCTCTCTCTCTCGCTGCCTCTCTCTCTCTCTCTCGTTCTCTCCCTTTCTCACTCTTAACTTCTTTGGCAATTCTCCATTAGTGATTTATTAGATGAAAATGCCCCAAGCTCCTGGTGAATATTCCGCCGTGTTGAATGTAAGCATACTTATTGCTGACCCTTGTACAGACAGATCACATTTGCATTCATTATGGTGAGGTTTCAGAGCAAGAGGTTGGTGCACAAATATAAGATCCAAAAGTACGCGTATGGAACGAGTAATGAGAACTATACATAATTCGTGAAAGTGTATCACCTTCTTATCTCTCATTAACATCGAAACTCGATACCAAATCATCGTTTCCCAATTAAGGCTATGGATGACAGAAGTTATCTTTGAACGGGGGACCACAAGGGCGATCTCACTACCCCAAATAATAATAGAAAATAAGATAACTCATTTAAAACAATTAATCTTGAGTTTCAGGGTTGGAAAACCATTCAAACCTTGAGAGTGTGGGGGGGAGGGGGGGATAAGTTGAATATTCTAATTTTTGAAAACTTATTTTGTCTTCCTCCTTCTCAACTTGTATTTATTACAAAATTTATCATTTCGTTTCGATTTTTTTCATTTTTTAGTAATTATGTTTGATTGATTTAATTCGTTTTTCCAATATCAGGCCCAATACGGTCGTGGCTGATTGAATTTTGAATTGTGCATTGCTTAGAATTTGATCTCTGAGGGAAACCACGAACAACATCAGTCAGGATGAATTAAGTTGTCGATGTCGAGATGTAGATTTTGATGTACACATTATGTACAATTATCCGATGTACACATTATCCGGCTAAATTATCCAGGTAAAAACAAAGATTATATATATTACATTATGATATAAAAAGTTGAGCCCGAAATCTTCAGAAATTATTAACGGAAATGTGGAAGGTATTACCCTATGTATGGGTAGCATATGAGAGTTCTTATTTGGACACAGGGTATAGTATAGCAGTGGTGGTAGTTTGCAGGGACATTTTCACGTTTCGGAGAGTTGTTTGATGGGTTATCGGATAATAATCGAGCACTAAATATCACAGAGAGTACTCTTTTTCTACTCTGTGTTTACTGGGATCTTGCTGTCGTCTCACATTATTGGTAGTGGCTCAGATTATATTAGGGGATGGGCGTGAGTTCGAGTATTGCAAAAACATTTTTGTTCGTGAAATGTCATCATTATGCATGTAGATGATACAAACTCGAAATAATCTAGTTGTTTTGGTATTTCATAGTAATAATCAAATCATCATCCAAAGGGTAGCCAAAAAGGAATTACGAATAGGCCCAATGATATTCTGATATGCCAGTTTAATTTTCCACTAAATGTACATGTTGATTTTGTTTTACGAAAAGAACTAAATGACGGAGAATCAAGGAGATAATTATGATATAAGTTTGAAAAATATCAAATACTTAAAACTAAAATTTTCTGGTAATGTACCAGAATGATATAGCTAGGTTATATGGCGTATAATTCGTAATTCACGTGTGAATAAATAATATTTATCAGGTGAAATAGAGTGTATTGAATGTTAAACACGATCAATTTTCATTTTAGTTAGCTTGAAAGGCGTGGATCTTAATTAATTACTTTACTTTTCACAAAGATAATTAAGATTTTAATGACTTGCAAACAGCAACATATCATATAGCATGCACGTGAATTCATTCAAAAGAGTATAGTTCGAACCCACGTTCACCGCAATGAAAACATACCTACGTAAATAATACAGTAACTCATGGAAGGGTGAATTAATACAGTAGATTACTGACGTTTAGAGGAATTGGTTAAAATAGCATTAGGATTCATTCTATCTACTCCGTGCTTTTTAGATAAGCCTACATATCACACAAAACCTACATCTGATTCACTGTTAGTCTGTAACAAAAAACAAAGTCTGTAGTTGTGAGCGGATAGTCTCAGAACAAGAACCCCAGATCGCGAAGGCACAGTGAATAATATTTTATTCGAGAATCATTATTCAAAAAGATGAATAAATAAACCGGCACATGCAACGCAGTGGTTAACGCGCTCGCTTCATGTGATCCGGGAGGCGAGGGGAATTACGAACCCAGTTCGATCCCCGCCGCCGACCATCAGGGGTTTTTCATGATTTCCCTCTGGAGTCTGGGCTAATGTCGGGATGGTTCTTACAATAAGTCGGCCATGACCGCTTCCTTCCCACAATCCTTCCAATTACCCAAGAACCTTCATATCATCACCCCAACATCTTATTAATCATCCATCCGATGTAATTAGATCTGCGCTATCATAACAGTGCGTCGTTAAACTCTATATAAAAAAATGAATGAATAATCAGGAGAATCAATAATTGTACTTGAGCCTCGTCTTCTGTTGGTTGGTACCCGAACCCGGTGCGTGAGCTTTGAATAATCATGTTGCATTTCATTTTAACGTCGCAGTACCTCACTCGAACGCTTATGCACGCAATGAACATTTTGTTAAAAAACACCAAAACTAGAGTATAGGCCTACATTAGATTCACTATCGTCATCATTATTATCGTCCGCTCATCATGATCATAGATATTAATCATTATTATTCCACCTTAGTTTGTCTAGTCTTCTTGCTGCGCGTTCGAATACAAAGACACGCTCATTACACGCGCTTGGACTAAGAGGTTACTAGTCTATATAGTGAGGAAGAAAACTAATTAACTAATAGCTATTAACAACAACAAAGCTCTTGTCTGTCTGTTCTTGTCCAAACACTCACTCGCTACTAATCAGTAAAATGGAGATAGGTGGAAATAATAGAAATGTTTCCCATTCAGTGTTTTATAATGTGGACTTGTGATGAAGAATTATTACTTCTTATTACGTCAAATGTGTATGGTTATGCCATAAATAATAGGTAACTGGAAGAACTGCTGTTATAAATGGCACTCGGATCAGTAATTCAAAAAAATATAATATAATTGCACTCAATTATCCATAATTATATTATAAATTAAAGCATTATAATAATAATGTCATATTCTATTATTTTATTATTCTATTTTATCATTCTATTCTATTATTTCCATTATTCTGTTATTCTATTATTCTTTTATTTCAAAAAATGGTTGATATTTGTTGATTTTATGAAGTTTAACTTTTTAGAATATAATAATTGGTTTCGTAATAGAAATCCATTCTAATTATACAGTTACTATCTGAATCTTTCGTTTATAGTTATACTGTTGTGGCATCCGTGGTGGTAATCGTAGACCATTCTTTATGTATCAAATGTTTTATTCAATTACACATAGCATAGATACAATTGGAAATTATCGTATAGTATTCAGTCAAACTAAGCTGGTCTTTATATTCTATCATTCCACACTTTGACGAATCTAATTCAATGCTGTCGTACTACACTTCATGTTATAACTTATAATACTGAGTGATCAGGTAATAATTATTTTTCTAATAAGATGAAAAAATGTTCAACATATACATGACACGCAACGCATTATTTGTTGAGTTGAATGATCTAATGTTATCGAAAATGTATATAGACTTATATAGTTATTAGAAAAAGTAAATCCACTACTAATTTACAGTAAATCAGTTTTTCAAAAATGAAGAGGGAATGAGCATGCTAATTCACGGGGGTACAATCATATCAACTGCAGTGGAGCTCATTTCCAGGCAATTTATATCATCATTAAAATACAAAAAGTATCATATATTTAGTTAGTCTAGGCGAAAGTAGGCTGAAAAACGGTAGGTCAAGAAACTTCGATTTCTCCCGCCTAGTTATCAGCATATCACATGAAGTATTCCACATTCAATATCCCATATAATCATTAGTTAGAACATAGATAGTATAGTGTGTGTATGTGTTTACAAGCAATGGGGGTTTTAATATGTATTTCTCCATTAAGCCGCGTGTCCCAACTCCTATACGCAGACGGCTGAGTGTATAGCTCCAACGAGATAGTTGATCACATCAATTATTTTATATTTGCATGATTTAATAAGGTAGTATGGAGAATATTAACCAACTAGTTCAATCTACACCTGGCCGACCTGGCATGTTGTAAGATAGTAATGTGTAATGTTATTCATTGTACCTCCCAACTTCATGCCAATTCTATACTGTATGGAGAAGAGGATCTGGATATACACTTAGAGGTGAAATAAGATGTTTGATTTTTGTTTATGTATATGGATCGTCATGTATTGAAGTGAGAAGATATTTAAGCCAGGACAATGTATCACCTAGGTTCAGTTACACAGTTTCATATCGGTTATATATATTACATATTCACATATACATATAGGCCTACATATTTATACATATATATGTATATATATAGATTTATATATATATATATATATATATATCTATATATATATATATATATATATATATATATATATATATATATATATATATATATATATATATATATATATATATATATGTAAGAGCACCGTGTGTGAAATACGTAACGCTGTGAGAAAAACGAATTATCATGATATTCATTAACTATTAGTCTATCAGAGTACTAATATATATATGCTTCTTACAGATACACTAAAATGGTAATTACATTCAACAGCAATCACTGTGAAACGCTTACCGGGTATAGATTTGAGCAGTATCTCGATCCTTATGGTCCACTTCCATGCGTAGAAGAAGACACATGTATCATTGGTAGGGGAACGGAGCTTGCATGCACTGAAGCCTATATAGGACACCAAAAATGTAATTAGTATCTATCATAAATAATGCAAAATGGACATACAATACATCTCATGTGTAATGATTGTTTCCATGTACTTAGAATGGAGTAGATCTCTGAGATTTTACTACCTCCAAGGTGGACATGTAAACATGCATAAATCTTCATGGGTATACTTACAAGTCATGAGGTTTATAGCTAAGCTTGCAGACAGAAATATGGCCAGTCTATGTTAATTTCAAAATAGAAGATACATATTGTATTAGTTTTCTCGTCTTAAACAGGTCCATGATCTAATGATAAAGGTGTTGATTATGAATATTGTTTGATTAACGACCCCACCAACAGCTAGGTTATACGGGGGTACGAATGAGCTGGTGATTATGAAACTATGAAGTGATGATGAGTGAAAGGACGTTTACAAAAACAAAACCCGAGCCTTATGTGGGATTCGAACCCACGCCCAACGGTGACTTCAGTGGCTGAAGAGTGCCTCAGCTGACTGAACTAACGAGGGCGGCGATGAAGGTGTTAATTAGTAGATCTTGGAATAGTAAAATGGGGCACATGGATCTGCGTCTAGTTCACTCAGAAAACGATTTTGTTGGTGACGCCAAACTTTTATTTTCAGTCCTTTTAGAATAGTCATTTTGCTTCCTAACATTTTATTTTGTCATCATTGCAATTGCAAGAGATATTTCATTTGTTCATGAACCCAATTCATTTTGTCATACACATGTTTAATGACACTTGTTGAGGACACAAAGATAATATACAGTGAGTCAATCTTCTGTCGAGTCGTTGTATGTGTGGTAGCCGGCAAACGAGTGACAAAACAAAATCGATTGCCGGCTACCACACCTACAACGACTCCTGAAGATGCGTTTTCAGCCGAAACGCCGAAACCCCAGGCTCTTTTTAGAGCCACCAGCTGTTCCAAGGAGAGGCAAATTTCCGAAAAGTGACTTATTATCATAAACATATATATATATATATATACCGGTATATATATATATATATATATATATATATATATATATATATATATATATATATATATATATATGTGTGTGTGTGTGTGTATAAAATATATTAATGTTATAGCATTATTATACATTCCGTATAAAATACTGATTGATCTCCATATTAATTAAGTATCATGTAACCTGCATTAGCAGTTTTGTTTCGTCACTAGGACATCTCAATTTCAGCCAAAGGAATTTTTAATTGGCTTTTTTTAGATTCCACAAACCGGTATTCTTACACAGTGCAATATTCTTCAGTTGAGTGCATTCTTACAAGTGTTAAATAGCTACCGGAATAACTGTGCTCGTGTGTATGGTGTATTGTTTTTTGTCTCTTCTATGGCAGTTACATCACATTCAATAGATTATTCATCATCATCTATGGCTACATTTCAATAGCAGCTTCACTTTCAATGCTTCCACTTTCAGAAGAACGCGTATTGTATCATCAAATCATTCAAATGTTCCTAATATTGATTATTGAAAATAGTATAATGATTGCGCCTAGCTTGTACACTTCCAAAACTCTTCCATATAGGCCTTTATATATATATATATATATATATATATATATATATAATATAATAATTTAATAATATATATATATAATATAATAATATAATTATATATATATATATATATATATATATATATATAGGGTTTAACGACGCACTGCTATGATAGCGCAGATCTATTGGCATCGGATGAATGATTAATTAGATGATGGGATGAAGGTTCTTGAGTAATGGGAAGGATAGTGGGAAGGACGCGGTCATGGCCGACTTATTGTAGGAACCATCCCGGCATTAGCCTATAGACTACAGAGGGAAACCATGAAAAAACCCTGTAAAGATAGGTGGCGGCGGGGATCCAACTGGGTTCGAAATTCCCCTCGCTTCCCGGATCACATGAAGCGAGCGCGTTAACCACTGCGCTGCACGAGCCGATCAAAACTCTTACAAGTTGTTCCTTAATGGGAAATGAGGTCTGCAATATTGTAAATACGGAGGTCTCATGTGTATTATTTGTGTATTATTATCTCATGTGTATAAGATTACAATTTAATATCACATTAATACAGAAACTACTATAAATTATAGAACTTGAACCGTGCAAGATACAAAATTAACAAATACATCATCTTACGGAGACAATGTTTGTCGGAAATGGTAATGAGTCAAATTTTTTAATTACGAAGATGGAAAGGTCACAGCCGCCCCGGTAGCTCAGTCAATTATCGCTTGCACAATTCTCTCTCTATTCACTTCTAAGATCAAGACAACTATCAGTAAACTCAAAACTCCGTGACTATAATCTTGCAATCAAACCAATGGATAACATACGCGTCGCCAATCTGGTCCAACTGTGCTGATCACCTTATCTCCAAACTACAAGTTTCACAAAACTCAGTGCTACAGACCATCACGGGACTACCAAGCTGGACACGAATCTCATTACTTCACGAAGAGACCGATAGTATACTTCTAGCAGAACAACCACAGCAAGCAGCGATCCACTTCTTTGGTACAGTAGGGACATCGAAACCTCAATACATTGCCAAACTGGCCGATATCAAGGTTCATCCACGCGACTCACATAAACGCCGAATCGCATCGACAGGAAAGCCAGAGCACCAACCACCAGCGAAAAGACCACGACTGCTCCAGCCACCTTAATAGTGGCTGATACATCATCAGTTTTCCATCACGGCCATAGATGAGCAGCAAGAAACACGCTCAACTACAATAAGATTTGAAAACAAAATCCCAGATTAAATTGTACAAATAGTATTCACCGAAAATCGCACAACGGATTGAAATCGTCAGGAGCGTTCAGCCCTAACCCTGCCCAAAATTCAATTTTATTTCCAAATAGTTCAAACAAATAAGTGCGCATATCAAAAGCAAAATGAACTGCAGGAAACAGATTCACTATAAACCAGGGCCATATAATGGCAGGAAAAACCTTTCATGACCAAACTCGGTCGGCACTGGTAACACATGCCCAGCTTCGCTGCACGCATGAGAAGACAGGGAATTATCGCTAGCGGTAGAAACCGAAGTCACCGTTGTGAGTGGGTTCAGTCCCGCGTAAGGCATGGGTTTTTGTAATCGTTCTCTCACCTATCATCACTTCATCGTTTCATTATCACCCACTCATTCGTACCACCGTATAACCCAGCTGTTGGTAGGGTCGTTAAGCACCATTACAAATAAGAAAGATCACTCGTATGTTATAGTAACACTCTATATTTTAGCCAACGATTCTCACTTTGCAGCGTACCTTACATACAAATAATATATTGTGATTGCGACATCATTTTTGAGAATACTTCTCTGCACGATGTGAGACAGTTTCACTACAATGTGTCCATCCGGATAGCGATATGTCATCTCGACACTAAACATGTTTTTCCCCTTAAGCTGAGCTTCCATACTAAACGGTCTGCGATTCGGACACCGGAATCCGATTTCGTAATGCGATTTTCAGACTGCCATCTTAAGAGTAGATATAGAACCTCATGTGTTTAGAAATATAAATAACTTTAGAGCTGGGATAAAGAGACTGTACAATATGAATTAAGAAGAAACACACACAACTTACGGTAATATCGCAATCCGAAATCGCAAAAAGTAGAGCCGAGCTCAATAATCGAGAATCGCATCGGACTCGTCCCTGATTGGTCCGATTTTCAACATCCGATATCGCAATCCGAATAACGCAGGTATGGAAGGCCCGCATTAAGCATCGCCTACATTCGGCAGACCCACGTCTGCTGGAGTATCTTCTCACACATATCACACGCTAATTAAAATAATCAAGTCCACTGTTTTATTTCGATTTGATTGTATCATCATAATATAATCGAGCATCATTCTGTAGACACTAGCCACACGCAGCATATGAGCTGTAAGATGAGTGAGATATTTATATAAAGTATAATCGAAAACTCTACACACCTTGATTTACACAGAAAATACTTCATTCGGTTACTATTGAGTATAGGGAGCCGTGAATCTATCCATTCAACATGCAACAAAATTGCTCTCAACGATTCAACGCAAAAACTGTACAGTTCTAAGTTGGTCAAGCTTGCTTATACCACAGACTACAGAACTAAACTTAGTTCTGTAGTCTGTGCTTATACCTAAAAAGTTTCATGTTGGTCGGTCAAACCGTACGATCTGTGCTGTGCTTTCAAACAAACCAAAAAAATCACACACAGACAAAGCTCCATAAGAGTAGGATGGATATGTCTTCGCTGTCGCTCATCCAATAAAGGATACACAAACACAAAAGAGTATTTATGCATGACCTCTGTTGAACTTTTCCATTTCTTGTATCATAGTCTCATCATTGCAAACATCTCCTTTAGTTAGTAGCTCTATGCACAATTAGTCCCCCCTATTATAGACGGTATATAAACAACCTATACTCCGATGCTGAATTGTGTTTTTATATTTCAGAACAGATTCAGTTGACTGAAAAAAAATTCAACAATCACCTAAGACCTTGTACTTCCATCGTAAGTTTTGCTTGGGTTTTCTAGTTGACGGTTTCCCAAGACGAATGCGTCAGGTCAGTGATGTATGTGTGGTTAGTTCTGTCGACCATCATTTAGTCCTCTGTTCGATACTCATTACGGGAGATTCCCATGCTAAGCCGCGTCCAGATGTATACACCAAGTTCTTACATTATACAACCAATACGTGGAGTAGAACATACTCTTGCACATTGTGATCATTTTTTGTTTGAATTTAAAATGCCACATCGAAGTTTACGGAGAGGAAAATATTCTGGTGCAGACTATAAAATCGATAGAATAACTAGGCCATTTTCACTAGTTCAATTAGGCCTACATACATTCAGAAAAAACAGGTTTGGAAAAGAAGATGGTAGGCTACGGCGGCAGGCCAAAATTTGTGTGAATACATCATTTGGATGTAAAATGTTGAACCTGATCTTGATTTTCATGCACTATGTTTGCATCTGCAAACTGTCCTATTGCTGTAATTCAAATATTGAATATAGTAAATAATACAGAATTCCACCCCAAATAAGTATACAAGTCCTTCAATGGCTACTTCCCATTTCAGTGAAATTCCATTTCGTCGACTGTCTCAGTTCATCGAAATCCCACTTCGTCGAAATCCCGTTTCGTCTGTCTCAGTTCATCGAGATCCCATTTCGTCGAAATCCCCGTTGAGTGAAATCCCGTTTCATCGAAAACTCAGTTGGTCGACTTATTTTACAGTATTTTCAGCAAAGTCGACGAAATGGGATTTCACTGAAATGGGACGTGCTACCACTCAGGCTGATACTGGGATGGTTCCTCTTAATATACTCCTTCTCATTATCCAAAAACTCATAATAAAATAACCTGGCATCTCATCCTCCCATTAATTATCTCACTGATCATTCTCTGATGCCAATAGGTCTTAGTTATCAGTATACAGTCGGTCGTTGAAGCCCAATATAAAAATGTATCGTCTATATAGATGAAGTCTACAGATAAATATGCAAATAAAATGGTTCTCATGATTTCAATTCCATTTATGGCTAAATTGTTGCCTAGACCGTTTAAGAAGCAATACAAATTAAAAAGACAATTAGTATACCTATTTTAAGATGCTTGTGAGATACACCTTCACGTTTTGCTTGTCATGTAATAAAGTAAATTGCTTATATCGGCTATAGTCTTGCATGCAAATCTTTTTGCCAATATATTAATTAGGCCTACAGCACATCGTTCCTTTTTTTACCGCGAATTTAGTTCGTAAAGAAAAGAAACTAGTTATTAATTAGATTTGATTTATGCAGTACACCGTATTTTACCAGATTTATTTCTAGCACTTATAATAATTTTATGTATCAACGACATTCACTTAAGAATTTCTTTAGCAGTAATGAGTTGCATAAATTGTGGAAAACCTCTCCTGATGAATATTGACTATATGGATTACATATCGAGTTTTCTTCGTGCATTGTGATTCTCGTACTTCAGCTTGTAATATACAAGCGTAATTTATTCGTTCAACTATAATCTGAATATCTCCTTTACCTCCTCACATGATCAAATATTGATCATAGTCTGAGAGATTTTGAATAATGAAACTTACAACAGTGGACATAAACAATAACCATGCCACCTTCGGTAGCTCAGTCAGCTGAAACACCGCTTCAGAAACTGACGTCACCGTTGGGTATGAGTTCGAATCCCGCATAAGTCTGCGTTTTTGTAAACGTCCTGTCACTCATCATCACTCCATATTTTCATAATCAGCTTTTCAATCGTACATCCGTATAACCTAGCTATTGTTGGGGTCGTTAAGCAAACAATAATCATCATCAACAATAACCATTAGTGAAGATAACCAAAGTGATTAATTAACAATCTACTAACAAATTAAATTCTGAAACGTATAGGGTGGATAGTAGAATTTTGGATGAGCGAAAAGATGACTCAATTTCACAGCACCTAAGAAAACGTTTTATTTCGAAGCTTTTTCTCACATTATTCCAAAGTTTTGAGGAATCGGAGTAGCTATTTTAAGAAAAAGTATAATATGATATAATTCCATAAAATGAGTAAATATGAAACGGGAAGGCAGTGACAGTCTTGAAAACAAAGTGTGTATAGCTTTTTATTAGGTGAGCGTAGCGAAGATTTTCATTCCATATACCGAAAAATTTTGGGCTTGGTTTTTATGTTTTTTTTTTTAGTTTTTTTTGTGTGTAATTTTGTACGCGGCATTCAGGTCAGGAAAAAGTTTCAATCAACTCGAAACTTTTTTTACAAATTGGTGTTATACCAGAATAGGTTGGATTGTTTTTCAGAAAATCGGTCGGACGGTTTTTCCGGAAAAAAATTGGAAAGTATAGAAATTCCCCATAAGAATAGGCCAGGGGAGAGATACTTGGAGAATTTTTTTTTTCAAAGGCTTTCAAATTTATACTGAATGTGGAAAGATCCATCATACCTATTTTAAGCGATTTATGGAACAATCGGATGTGAAATAACGAAGAAAACGCATATTTAATGTACTTTTTTACACATCAATAAAAGCAATTAAGAAAGCATCAAGAAACTATTAAATGTGAGCAACAAGTGTCACCAATAAATTAAAACGTTTAAAATCTGTGATGGATATGAAGAAGGCACTGGTATAATTGTTTGGAAACCAAGGTTTATATACCAACAGACAGGCGCGGTTTTTAAACCTCTGAAGTGATCCATGGCCTGTATATCTACATTGAGCTGACAAAATGTTCTTAATTCCACATTTCCATACTTCTAAGCTCATCTCACAACGCATATAAGGCGTTTTCCTAGTTATAGTTCATATGGATATGCCTATGCCTTTATGCTCATCTTTTAACGCAAATGTCGCGTTTTCCTACTAGAATATTTTTCTTCTCGAATAATTTCAAGGGTAGTGGAGAACAAAAAACTGGTTATAATTTCAATGAAACTTTCATTGAGAATTTGATCGAGGACGGTTCGGATTTAATATTTTCAAAAAACTAAACAACAACTTATTATATTTTTCTGATAATCCCAACAAACTGCCCGAAACCATCAACATACGTCTGGTGTGTGTGCTCTCATCAACATTTGTGACACTTTAATTAATAATTCTGAAACGAACCTAACCGTCAAAAAGGTTAATGTCATACAAGAAGTACGATATACTTTTTAACAGACTATTTCAGATGGATGCTCGCTTTGCCACTTTCCACTGATTGGTGTCACAACTTGTGTGCATGCTACATGCAACCTTACAAAACGAACCCTTCCCGCCATCCACTATCCGCGAAAGAGAAAACTCACCACGGACCAATTTATCAATTTGCTCATCCTTGTGTTGTTAGCCTATGGTATAACACATTAATGTGGTTCATAATGGGTAGCGTATTAGGGGTGAAAGGTAGCGTGCTGATAGCGCGTTAACACTGTTCACCTCGAGCGAGCCACCACCCCCCCCCCTCCCCCTCGCCAGCCAGTGCACCTTCCCCCTCGCCTTATGGCTCACCTTTTACCAGATGGCTGGCTGTAATAGATGATGCGTAAAACTACCACCTTCACTCCCAATATACCATTCTTATTAAAGCTAATAGAATTGATCCGTGTTGGCATATAAGTCGAATAATAGTCCACAGAGGTCATGTTTATCAACCTGTGAAAAATCAACGCTTCTCTTCTGGATCAGCATTGCATTGAATTGCAAATATGTAGCAAATCTTTTTTTTACTGCTTGAGAATATTTGTGTCAGTTTTTGAAAGTCTCGTTATTGCCAGACTTATAGACAGATGATTAATGTATCCTTTCAAATTGTATTCGAGTGTGAAATGAAGGCATAACGTCAAAAATACACATTTACTCCGGGCGAAAGTATCAAGTGATGATGAATATCTCACTTGTTTATTAATTTTCATTTTTGAGAGAATGGATCAAGGATAATCAAATGAATCTTTCAAAAATACATTGCATGGACGGTCGAGAATAAAATAGAACATTATATAAAATGTACACAATATTGAAAATATGACCCAAATGTAATCAAGATCATATATATGGAATTGAATAAATGCTATTTTCTATGAATATCTACCAAGTCGGATATTGAAATTATGTAGTCAATATTGAAATTCAGAAGTCAATATTGCTGGAATTGGAAGGCAAAAGTCAAATGGTCGATGGTCAACGTAGAACAATGGATTTTCAAAATATTGAAAACTTTTTTTTTTCAGCGTAACAATTATAAAATACATTATTCGAAGAAACAATTTTCAAGGAGAAAATTTCCCCAAAAATGTCCGGGACATAATTATTGTCTTGGTGTTTGAATGTTGACTATTTTCTGTACTTCCCTCGAAACGTCAGGAAGGTCGTGAATTGACATAATTTTTACCAAACATTCTGCACATATTTCAACTTACCTGAAGTATTTTATTGATTAGTTTAATAATAATTTTATTGTTTGTGATTTTTTTAACTAACCTCGCATCACCGTTGCATCAGGTGAAAACGATGAGGCTCATATTTTATGACCGTCATAGGGGCCTATAATTATTTGAAACTCGCTCGTACAGGTTTGTTAAACATATGGCAAGCAATGTATGTAGCAATTTAGGTGTTTGTAAGTCTTGGTTTAGAAGTAGGTATAATACCTGAAATTATACATTATCCATGAGCGTATTGTTAAATTAACATTGTTTCCGAAAACATCGGTGTCAATATCTAGATCCATGACTGCACAATATACCCATAACTTATAAATATCGTTAATCATGGTGAGTACTATCACCATTGCATGCTCTTATTAATCAAGTATAGACTGTAGGTCACTATCTGATAGAAAACCAGATTATATACTTTTGTATCCATTATTGGCATTTTATATGCAAGTCTCGATTATTCGGGCAATTTGCCAATCACCACGAAAAGCTGTCTTAACCGCGAACAATTTATGTTCAATTATGATAACAAAAAAATCACACTTGAAGGTCGTATATTATCGTTTCTATTTATGTCCCATAAGGCAAAATAGAATCCAGATTGTTGTTACAATAGTTTGATATTTCAGATACTCATTTTGTTAGTGACAAACGTCATAGATTTTCGTGGAGTCATGATTATTCTAAATTTTTATTATAATTTTATTCTATTATTATATTTTTAAGATTATTATAATTTCGTGATTTCAACCGGAAATGTGATTATTGATATAATTTTACTGAGTGGTCATCTTTCGATACTATAATTCTCGTTCAATATTATTAATTATCTTTTGACATAAATCTATGAATACATTATCGTCTTTTAAGAGTTCCGTTATTTTCTCGAATAAAAAACCAAATGAATTAATTGATGCCTTCTTGTCTTGATGCCACGCGTCCAGTCACCGAACGTTAGATCATGTCAACTTGTACCCTAAACAGCGACTCTGTGGTTTGAGTTTGATCATTTTTTTTATGGTGCTTAACGCCTATTCGTTTGTATCAAAACGGACATGGGTGTTCAAATGAAATTGTGCTTAGCTGATAGAAGGTTTACCTACCGGTGCATCTATCGTTACTTTCATGCCAACCATCTATAGTGGTATTGATGTATGTAACAGTTTACAGCATTTCCAACTAGTTTTTCCAAAATTTACTCGGAATTTTCAATTTTTTTTCAAATCTTTAATATACTATTTCAACATTCATACATCAATAAATGACACCAAATCTGATCTGTAGGTGGGTTCCCCTTAATCTTGTTAATTAATTAATGATAGATTCATTTTGCTTTTTATTTGCTTGGAACAGTCATTTAGCAAAATTAGTCTCGTTACCAATACCACACTAACGAATCCATTTATTCCAGAAATTTCGTGTAGTTTCCAAAACACACAGAATTAAATTTTGAAAAATCGAACATCTCCTTGCGGGGCTCAATTCTCTCCCCCCTCGCATCCCCCTTCACTATAAGCACTTGGATTTGGGGACTCACAATTGAGTCCTTGCCCGGGGCGCTAAAATGGCACAGAACGACCCTGCAGTTAAAATAAATGTGATTGGCAAATATCAGTCGAGCATTTTTATTTCTCCGAGAAAATTATTTTTTTGCATCTCAATCTTCACGTTAAACCATAATAAAAATGTGTTTAATTTCAAAAAATTACATGTGGGGCCAGAAGGGGGCTCTCCCCCTTGCCTCTCGTGAGTCACCACTTCGCGGTAAGGGTCGTTACACAACTGTCCTTATGACATTTTCTTTCCCAAACTGAAATCGACTCCCATTCCCCCATGAACATGATCTGGATCCACCCGCGATGTTATTGGAACGTGGTACAGTATTAGGCATATCAATCAGTGATTGATACTAATTGATCAACTGCCACATTTCAGACTGTCAAATTTAAATAATTAATAAAACAGTGACTCATTGCAGAACATTTATTTCATCTGAGAGCTGTACAAATAATACGTAAATAGGACCGGCACATGCAGCGCAGTGGTTAACGCGCTCGCTTCATGTGATCTGGGAGGCGAGGGGAATTCCGAACCCAGTTCGATCCCCGCCGCCGACCATCTTTACAGAGGTTTCTCATGGTTTCCCTCTGTAGTCTAGGCTAATGCCGGGATGGTTACTACAATAAGTGGGCCATGACCGCTTCCTTCCCACTATCCTTCTCATTACCCAAGAACCTGCATCTCATTAATCATCCATCCGAAGCCATTAGATCTCAGGTATCATAACAGTGCGTCGTTAAAACCCAATATAAAATAATAAGTATATAGGATCAGCTCATAAAATTCATGCTGTATGAGTAGAATATGTCAATTGAATTATGTTCCAGGACGTACCTATAATCTCAATGAAAAATTGGAAAATTAGAATACATGCGGTGCGGAATCCCCCACACCCTCCTTTCTTCCTCCTCATTGTATTTTCGTATAATTGCAGACTCTGCAGTCTGTGTCACTTGCTCTACATAGACTTCGCACTTATGGGCATATTTTTCATTTATGCACATTTTCATCAAAGGTTTATGCATGTCGCCCTCTCAAAATTCGTACCCCCCTGACCTAATATACTGGCTACGCCACAGTATATACATATAGGGCCCATATTATATGAATATGTATATATATATACGAGAGAGATATATATACCGATGACATACTATAGGCCCATATAGATAACACTTGTGATAGTGAGGCCTGGATAGCTTGCCTGACCGGCGGGGAAATACCACGTGACATGGAGAGAGATTGGGAGTTGAGTGTATGGTTATCCACAGGGAAAATGCACAGCATTGGTTTATTTTGATCCTCAAAGGATACTGAATACAATAACGTGGGTGTAAGTCACATGAAAAGACGCATAAATATATGCTGATTATCATGAAGTACATTTCCCAGCAGAATTGTCACATCAGTCATAACAATCAATGAATGAAGTCATTTATTTGATCTCACTCGGAGCTCTGCCCATAAGCAAAGCGTGTAACGAAATATTTCCCGTCAGACTGCCACTGCCCGCACCGAATCACGTGACTTACGCTCGCACCTCGCAGACCCCGCCTCCACCAAGTATGATTTACTCGGTTATTCCGTCCCATACGTTCTCTAGCCTTATAAGCTCTATGATATTATATACACAGACATACACACAATACATATATACATACATATTACGGGTTACACATAACTACCGTATATACCTGGTGGCTTATTTTTACCATTTTCAGATTATTACCATAGTAAATTCTGATCATGTTCTCTAACAATAGCTACATATACAAGCTGTCTGCATGCACCAATCAGTTAGGCAGACAATGTACATAATCACACTACTTGGATTGATATGAAATTCATATCTATCATTGCACCATGTAAGTGTAATACTTGAGTTCATAATAGATGATAATCAAAAATGCCAGTCATATTTGCCTCTACTCACATTACAAAATTCAATGCAGACATACGTTCCGTGTCCAATACCCGCCAATACTTAAAAAGCAATTATTCCAGGAGTGTAACAATAGTAGCCACTTCTAATAAATTAACCTTGTTACGGAATAGCATTCATCATAATGATAAGTGATAAAGATACACGTTTCAGTTGTAATACAAGTAGAAATTGACGGAGTAGGCCTATTCAAAAAAATGTTCTCATTATAAAAAAAGGAAATCCCTTCAATAGAATGATTGTGGGTATTGCAATGATATAATCAAGGACTACTTACCTGGTTATGATACAAAGTGTGCTTTGTTAATTCGAATGTTTTGTGAATTCATTATTTCTGTCATAACGTGAGCTGGCTATATCTTGTGATGGAAAATATTCATATAAGACATGTCACATATACAATTACTGCATTACATGCACATACTGCAATTACTGAGTGATCAAGATATTATACCTAACCATAACAGAAAAAATGTAAAATGTAAAAACTCTTATATATATATATATTTATATATATATATATGTATGGAGATCTATATACATACACGGAAAGAGCTTTATATCACTTATATAACCATTTTTTATCATTCAATATATATCAACTATATATATTTTCCCAATGGTTTAACGAACTATTTTATGAATGTAACTTGCTGCACCATGTCATGACGACCGTTACTCAGTACATGTAATAACCCAATCTATTTGTCATTCCAAACAGCTGTGATATGAGTCCTGACTTCGCATTTCGCTGATAACTGACGACAACGCATGCAAGACAAAACACAAACACGCTACGAAAAAATACTCCTAATTGAAGACGTTAATCTCGTTACCTGTTATCTCATCACAACCTACGCTCATTCGCTAATTAAATATACATAATTAATTACTTAATACATGAAAGATAGACGCACATGCTTTAACATTACATGAAATGCTAATGTCACCATGTAGCCTCTCGGTATATCATAATACTTACAAAGTTTTATATAAATATAATTATTTAGATACAACTAGCAACGATGGCTCTTCATAATATCATTCTTATGTCGACTAATAATTTTGAACCTGTCAACGCGATCTATATTGAAATAGTGTTATTGTTAGTTATAGTACGCATACAAAACCAATTTGGCAGATGAACGTAGCGAAGGCTTCCATTCCATACACCGAAAACAATTGGGCTTGTGTTTTTTTTTTGGGGGGGTGGGGGGGGCTTGTACGTGGCATACAGGTCAGGATCCAACGATTCGTTTTCCGGCAATCGCGTATCAAATGTAGCTCATGGGAAACGATGTTAAATTTTTGTTTCTGTCGCCGTGCAGGAACAGAGATTCACAACGAAATGAGTGTACCAACGAAATGTTCGTCTCGTCAATACCTATCTGCTGGTACCAATTTGGTCTCGACCCGACTCGCCGTTCTCCCGTTATCGCTCTTAACCTAAGTTAGACCATTGATTTTTGCAACTCTGGTCGATCGCGGTTTGGCTCTCGCGAGAGAACCTGACATCAGATCCGGACACAATTTCCACCATGCGTGTAGTCTGTGACCATCTATTCACCGCTGCTTACCCAGTGTCGATATGAAATTTTGTTCCCCGACAATCACGATATGGAGTTCGCTTATGGGGAATACAATGTTGAAAAAATGACAATATGTTTTTTTGCTCTAGCACAAAATCCAACTACACGATCCGAACGAAACTTAGACGGGAAGGTGTATTTAGTGAACCTCTATCAGCCACCGTTGACCCAGTGTCGATCCAACTATTCGTTCTCCGGCAATCGCGTATCAAATGTCGCTAATGGGAAACAATGTTAAATTTTTGTTTCTGCCGCCGTGCAGGAACGGAGATTCACAACGAGATGGGTGTGAAGACGAAATGTTCGACCCGTCAATACCTATCTGCTGGTACCAATCCAGTCTCTATCCAACTTGCCGTTCTCTCGTTATCGCTGCTAACGTGAGTTAGGAATTGATTTTTGCAACTTTGGTCTATCGTGGTTTGGATCTCGCGAGAGAACCTGACATCAGATCCGGACACAATTTTCACCACGCGTGAAGTCTGTGACCATCTATTCACTACTGCTTACCCAGTGTCGATATGAAATTTTGTTGCTCGACAATCACGATATGGAGTTCGCTTATGAAGAATACAATGTTAAAGACATGACAATGTGGTTTTTGCTCTAGCACAGAATCTAACCATACGATCCGAACGAAATTTGGACAAGACTGTGTATTTAGTACACCTCCATCAGCCACCGTTGACCCAGTGTCGATCCAACGATTCGTTTCCCAGCAATCGCGTATCAAATGTCGCTAATGGGAAACAATGTTAAATTTTTGTTTTTGCCGCCGTACAGGAACGGAGATTCACAACGAGATGCAGGGCACAGAAAGATACACACGCACCGCACACACAGTGTGACGGTGTACAAGGCAAAATATCGTCTCCTGGAGAAACTTGAAATAAATTTAGAAATAAAAATAGAGATACACAATTTTTTCCTTTTTTTCTGTTGGGTAGACACTGTCTCAATGTTAACTGCGACGCTTCGCTACTGATGATTCAATTATTTGCCTCCAAAATTGCTTATAAATCGACAAAATCACTTTAAAAATGGTACAAAACATTCACTGTGGGGCTCCAGACCCCATTTCAGCGCGCGCCTAGTGCGCTGATACACAAATTCTAACGACGTCCCTGTTTATTGCCACTCCATTGTCTTTACCCTCTCCACACGAGCGGGTCGCCGGCCACCCAACGGATTCGTTCGGGAGGGTTCGGCTCCTTGGCCCGAGCCCGAGTGTTAGTTCGTTGATTCGATCGTGTACAAGTAGGCCTGTTGAATCGTTATCAAGGCAATTATTCCAATATCAGTCGCCGAACGATATCGGTTTAAGAATTTTTCCGACCTATAACCTTTGGCCAAAAGCATTTATATAATATCTAAAAAGTAATAATAAAGTACAACATCGCATGGGTATCGAACCCGGACTACTGGCGTGGCAGGCAGACATCATACTGCTCGAGCCAACTGGTTATCCCGAGCCGCTCTTCTCCACACCCCCTTACCATAATCACCGCTAAGAGTGCTGGAAATGGTTTCAGCGATTGTGCTTCAGGTGGATTAAGGTGGATGCTTGTCTGCGTTGTCTGCCAAGTCTTCAACTTGACTGTTAGCAGCGCTCTAGGAATGTGTAGCGATGAATGACGGAACTTCAGTTACTATCGAAAGGGTTTTGAATCTCGTGAAGTAACTTACATGGGACGTCTTGAGTATCTCTTTAGTCAATGGTTATATTCATTGATTCACAGAAACGTCGTGTGTTAATTTTGAAAGGCTTTGTCTCGCTTTGGCAGACAGAAAAATGGGGATGGTTGTTAAGTTTTTAATAGTGATTCATCGATCCACCTAAAAAATAACTTAAGTCCATACATATACCGTGTTTATTGTATTATTATGGAAAAATATAGATGAGCATTAGAGTTTGATTTTTCGGTATCTTCATTTTCATACTGTGTACCCATGATGAATTTTAAAAAAAATGTATGTCTTCATTTTATATTCATGGCAAGTTTTTTACTCAAGCTTTCAGTAGTAGCTTTCAATATAGATGATTCTCCACTGCGTTACTCACGTTGCTAGAACTTACTTATCTATACTTATACCTTCATATGTCCAACTGTATTAACAAATGCATTCTGCTTATCTTAAATTAGTTGAATAGTAATCTCTGATCAAATGACGCCGATATTGACAGTAAAAACATCTAAACGCTTAAGGGTAGACAATTGGATATTGGCTTATAGACAATCGGAAATCGGTGGGATGTAATGAACACATCGAGATCATGGATTCTGATAATACGTAACATGCTTATCTTCGTACCATAATCTTGATTAGCTATACCAGATAGAGTCAAAATAAAACGACTTCTTTTAATTGGTCCATAATTTAAAGATTGTTTGTCCTTCGTACAGATGTGACTTCCGCAATGGAACAATGTTATAGCATCCTTCAGTGTTTATCGTCACACATATCCAATCTAACGCTCCACCACAGCAGTTGGCGTAGGGGCAATCTAGATCCGATTCAATTCCTATTCCTGATTTCAATTAATTTACCTCAATGACGAGAAATAAATAATCGCCACAGCCGAAGTGTAGGACCTTCCGTACACAATGCAATATTCTAGCTACCTAGATTTAACTCAAGGTGGAGTAGTAGTTTTGTTAATCTCCTACTTTTTTAACAATAGTAATTTGAATATGATGTGTAATAACCTTAATATGTTTGCATACTTGGTACCGCGCTAGGCTTATATCTAGGAACATATGTTTAATCTGAAGTTTACTATTTCTCCGTACTGAAACTGTGATGAGTAAAAAAACAAGGACGTGTAATATGCTTTTGTTCACAATATTTTGAATGGAGTTGAAGCTATCAAAGTGCATTTTATCAGAATTTCATCAGAATTCTATCAGAACTCGATTTCGCGGAGTTCACATTTCACAAAGCGTACTCGGGCGGGTGGGAAACGGGACTGGTGGTGTAGGTCTAGGAGGTGCCACTTTCTTTTTTCAATTTAGTGCTGCTAACGACCCCAACAACGGCTATGTTATGCGGGGGTACGAATGAGCGAGTGATAATGAATTACGACGAAGTGATTCATAACCCAGCTGTTGAGCGCCTGTAAAAGCCACTAATCAATCAATCAAGGTGAAAGGACGTTTACTGAAGCTCATGCCTTATGTACGGCACTCGCCCACGCCCGATCTGACTTCGGTTTCTATCGCAGTGCGATAGTTGACTGAGCCACAAGAGGAGGCTGTCACTTTCGCTGGCAAACACAGATACACATAAATGCGGGTACACTTCGTTGGCAATTATAATAAAACTTAATATGGAGGGTTGTAGTAGAGTAGGGTTTGGTACGAGTATTTGGAATTGCACTAGTAGTGAAAGATTATTGTTTGCTTAGCAAGTTAACGACCCCACTGACAGCTAGGCCTGTTCATAGGTTATGTGGGGGTAGCAATAAATGCAGGCGATAGGTCTAGGCCTGATGGAAGTTAAAACTATGCTGTGATGTTAACGATGATGGCTACGACAGGCGGTTGCTCAATTTAATTCCTCGACTGCCTTCTTCCGCTGCCAGGCCCCTCTGTGTAGGATCAGATGAACCACGTAAGAACGTTTCGTGTGTTGCTTCCAGTGGTCCTTTCTTGCGAATAGACATGGCCGTGCGAGTCGGCTATTCACAAGACCCGCACAATGGTTCGTGGAAATAGAGAAAACACGACTTGCTGGCACGAACGGTTCGTTGGTAATAGTGTATATGAGTCTTGCCAGCACGAACGGTTCGTGGGAATAGTATTCGTTAGTCTTGCCGGCACGAACAGTTCTTGGGAATAGTAGTTTAGGTTGCTGGAAGCAAAACTCGTGCAAGAACGTTCGTGGGAGTAGGGTCAGCCTTGAATCGATGTGTATCAATTAGCATCCTAAGAAAGTATATTAATTATTTTGCAATTGATTCCTCCTGAAAGATTGGTATTGAATCAATGAGACCCCAGGGTAAAAAGCAGTGAAAAGGCCTCAGATTTCCTTATTATATAAATCAATTCAAGTTTGAACAACCCTTGCATTATCTTTTCAAACTACTACAGTTTGTCGTCCCTGAGCTTTACGCAATCTCTCGGATAGTCCTGATCTCTTCGATCGCTTCAATAGCTCCATAACTTTGGTATTAGTATTCAATAAAGTGATCGGGTCACGAGGAAGCATATACACTACATACACAGCTTGTCACTGCTGCGATTGGCGTTAAATTCAACGCCCCTGACTATTGTCAATTTACTACAAAACCAATTTCGAGTCAAACAATAAATCAATTATTCTTTTCAATCCCACACAATTGAAAGTGCATAACTTGTCTTTGTCTTCGAGTACTACCTAATCGACAAGAATGATCTCGTCAATCCAAACTTAGCAATCTTGTCTATCTTAATTTGTCGACGTCTTGAAATGCGTTGGCTACAAATTCTATAGTTGTTTGGGCCTCCACGTTACAAGTAATACTATTGTTTGATATGTTATTGATTGTCTTTAAATCCATGGAAGAATGTCAAAAGTATTGTTATCGAATCGAATATATTATAATATTCATATGATGCCAAGGTTATTTTTCTCCGACGCAATGGTTTACCAGCTCTTGTAATTCGTAGTTTAGATCGATGATTTCGGCTTACAGCATGTATTGATATTATCGAGAACTACATCCTGTATTCCTTCACCTTCTAGGGCAGCCCTACGTGCGTTAATCATCTTATATCATTTGAAAATACTTCCATGATTATTATAGACATATCGATTCTATCAAAGAGATGGAATTAAAATATCAATAATACCTCGACAACTGAATATAATCGTTCAGATTAAAAATTAATTTATATCAAATATAACAACAAAGATTGAGGTGGGGATACATCTGGGCGCAAATATTCATTCTACGGAATCCTTAGACTTATCATGACTGATGAGCTCACTCATCATATAAATATATTCAATTATATGATAAAATTATTCGGTGTAATGATTGGACTTGAATATCTAGTAATTGATCTCTTAATTGATTATTTTATGAATCGAAAATATGATCCACTCATGAAATTATATCAACATTGATCATAAATACGGATTATTGAATGCACAGTTAGATACATAATAATGATATTAGTACAGGTTTCGTTTTTATGATCATCTGAGATTATATCAGAATGTGCACATGTAGGCCTATGCCTATAGTTATAAACAGAACACGTGTTATCAGGCCTATATACATACTAAACGAATACAGATAAAATACATTACCACGATAAGTGAGTTAAGCCATTTTCCTTCGGAGTTTGAATTGAATTGGATGCAATAAGTGATCCAA